>JAIUZE010069074.1:0-22347 GCA_022085475.1 Heliosperma pusillum
CTTGACTGGTTTGTCTCTCGAGTCTCAATCTTATCAATCTTATACCGCTAACGGTGAGATGCAAGCCCTAGTGAGCGTATTCGATTGCCTAAGAGTGTCTTTCCCGAGTCTTTGAATAACATGATGGTTACGGATTTGATTTCTATATGATCTTATCGTTATATCTCGTATTGCCTATCTATTCTTATCGCAATTCACATGGATGTATATATATGCATGCTTTACTTTCGTATTTCCTTATATGTACGTTTGATGTGATATGCCTGGGAGAACCCGGAGTTACTCCCCACTGACTGTGGCATTCATGTTTTTCATGGATGAACAGGTTGCATGCTATGGATGACTTTTTGGATACGATATTTTGGGGTTCGGGTGGGAGCTAGCGGGCGTTGTCCCTGGAAGTTCACCTCTAGACGATAGTAGCTAATTTTTGTCAAACACTTGTTCTTTGCTAACATTTGAAGAGACCCCGTCTCTTTGTTGTATAGTTTCGCGTTTAGTTTGTAACATTTTGACACACCTCGTGTTCTATATAACTTGCATGTTTAAAGGTTTTTAAAAATACCGTATTTCCGCATATTATTCACATGCTTGTTTGATTTATTATTCCGCATTCGCGAGGGTTGTCACCGTTGGTATCAGAGCTTTGATCGCTCCCGACGCACACACGTGAACCCTAACTTAAACTACTTGACCTTGAAATAATAAATGAGAGTTGGGTAGAAGTTAAGGACTTTAATTGGTAGTCTATTTGTTTATGCTAATTGATATGAGTAACTTAATTTGTTTTTGTTCTTATGAAGATGGTTAGACCGCGTTCAGCTGATAATATTATGATGGAGGCTCTTGCTCAAGTGCTGAAGAATCAGCAAGATGCCGCTCTAGCTAATGCCAACCAAGTTCACCCTAGAAGGGAGGACAATCAACAAGGTGGTTATGCATGGGTGGCGGGTCAAATTGCAAGGAGTAAGATCGTGCCTTATGGTGGTGAACCGGATCCTACGGAGCTATCCGATTGGTTCCGTGAAATGGAAAAGCAGTTTGATCTTTACCAAGTCCGGGAAGAGGATAAAGTAAGGATAGCAAAGCACTTTCTAGTGCGGGAAGCCGACAATTGGTGGGCTATCACTAGTGCCACTGCCGTTCTTGAAGAGGACTTTAATTGGTCTTGCTTTAAGGCTCTTGTGGAGGGTAGGTTTTACCCTAAAGAGCTTAAACAGCAAAGGCTTAAAGAGTTCATTGACTTTAAGCAAGGCAACCTATCGGCTCAAGATTTTACAACGGAGTTTAATAAGCTCGCTCACTTTGCGCCGAGGCTTATTCGTGATGATGAAGACCGGGCGTTCTACTATCGTAACAAGTTGAATGCCGTGCTTCAAAGTAAAGTGAGAAGGGGTACCGCGTCCTTTGGAGATCTCTACGACGATGCCTTATGGGCTGAAAATTCAATGAAGGCCATTAGGGATGAAGCTTTAACGAACAATCCCTCTCCTTCTTATGCTCCTAGGCCGAATGCTTATGGGAAGAGGCCGTTTATCCCGTCTTCTTCGAATTCCTATGCTAACAAGAGGAGGTTTAATCCTTCTTCCAATGCAAGAAATCCTTCTCCTTATATTCCTAGAGCTACTTCCAATGTGGCTCATAGGCCTTATGCTCCTCAAGCTCAAGGTCGTCAATGTAATCAGTGTAGGCAACCATACCATCCTGGTGTGCCATGTGCCAACCGAGCCTACATTTGCTTCTTTTGTAAGAAGGGTGGTCATCGTTATGAAGATTGCCCCGATCGAAAGTTGCCCCCTCCTCCTCCTAAGCCTAAGGGTTCAATCTTTGTCATGAGTCGTGCTGAAGCCGAGGCTCATCCCGAGATCATTACGGGTATGTTCTCAATCTTAGAGCAACCGTGTTTTATTTTATTTGATACCGGTGCTTCAATGTCTTTTGTGTCATCAACCTATGCTAATAAATTATCAATCAGGCCTACATCTAGTGAGGATACTCCCATATCCTTACCATCCGGAGATATTATCTCTTGTTCAACCCTTTATCCAGATGTGCCTATATCTATTTCGGGTTCTATCTTTCCCGCGAATCTCCTTAAGTTTCCTCTAGGAGAGTTTGATATTATATTAGGTATAGATTGGTTAGCTATGTATCATGCTAGGTTCGAGTGTCGTGATCAAAAGATTTTCTTAAAGAGTCCTTTAGGTGTTAGAATAACCTATAAGGGATCTCATCCCCGTAAAGGTGTGTCTTTAATTTCCGCTTTGAAGTTGGTAAGTATGGTTAGAAAAGGTCACCAAGCATTCTTGTGTGTTGTGACTTCTTCAAATACCTCTTTGCCAAGTATTGAAGATGTGCCTATTGTTCGAGAATTCATTGATGTATTTCCTGAAGATTTGCCCGGGATTCCTCCCGAGAGAGATGTCGAATTCTCTATCGATCTTGTCCCTGGTTCTGGTCCAATTGCCAAAGCTCCTTATCGCATGGCTCCGTCTGAATTGAAAGAGTTGAGAAAGCAGTTGGATGATATGATTGAAAAGGGTTTTATTCGACCAAGTGCCTCGCCTTGGGGTGCTCCTGTCCTTTTTGTGAAGAAGAAGGATGGTTCTATGAGATTGTGTATCGATTATCGTGAATTGAATCGGATTACAATCAAGAATAGGTATCCTTTACCTAGAATTGAAGATTTATTTGATCAGTTAAAGGGTGCTTCTACATTTTCGAAGATTGATTTGAGATCGGGTTATCATCAGATTCCGGTTAGAGATGTTGATATTCCAAAGACCGCTTTCAGTACGAGGTATGGCCATTATGAATTCAAGGTAATGCCTTTTGGATTGACGAATGCTCCTGCTATCTTTATGGATCAAATGAACCGCACATTTAGTGAATATCTTGACAAGTGTGTGGTGGTATTCATTGATGATATTCTTATTTTCTCCAAGTCCGAAGATGAGCATGCTATTCATTTGAGGATTATTTTGGGTGTTCTACGTCGTCAGAAGTGGTATGCTAAGTTCTCTAAGTGTGAATTTTGGTTATCTAAAGTGTCCTTTCTAGGGCATGTGATTTCAAAAGAGGGTGTTATGGTGGATCCTTCCAAAATTGAGGCCGTTGTTGATTGGAAGAGTCCGACTGATATTAGAGAGATTCGAAGCTTTCTTGGTTTAGCTGGTTATTATAGAAGATTTGTCAAAGATTTCTCTAAGCTTGCTAGACCTATGACCCAATTGTTGAAGAAGGAAACAAAATTCCTATGGAATGAAGCTTGTGAAAATGCGTTTCAAGAATTAAAGAAGAGGTTAACTACCGCTCCGGTGTTGACTTTGCCTGAAGATGGAGTAGACTTTGATGTCTATTGTGATGCTTCTAAAATGGGATTAGGTTGTGTTCTTATGCAAAATAGGAAGGTGGTGGCTTATGCTTCTAGGCAATTGAGAGTTCATGAAGTGAACTATCCTACTCATGATCTAGAATTGGCCGCTGTTGTTCATGCTTTGAAAGTATGGAGGCATTATTTAATTGGAGTTCATTGTCGTATCTTCACCGATCACAAGAGTTTGAAGTACATATTTACTCAAAAAGAGTTGAATATGAGGCAAAGAAGATGGTTGGAATTGGTGAACGATTATGATTTTGAGTTATTGTATCATGAAGGAAAGGCGAATGTTGTTGCAGATGCTCTTAGTAGGAAAGCTTCTCATGCTTTGAATGCTTTGCATGTATTACCTGTTGATCTTTGTGCTGAGTTTCGAAGATTGAGTTTGGAGTTTGTAGAGCGTGGATTTGTTCATGTTGGTGCTATGATTGCCGAGCCTGTGTTTCTTCGTGAAATCCGTGAAAGCCAAGTTGATGATCTTACCTACAAGTCTATCCAAGCCAAAATTCTTGAAGGTAAAGGTAAGATTTCAAGTTTGATGATGAAGGTGTTCTTCGTTTCCATGGTCGTTTATTTGTTCCTAATGCTCTTGATTTGAGGAAGCGAGTTCTTGATGAAGCTCATCTTTCCCCTTATTCTATTCACCCCGGTGGTGATAAGATGTACAAGGATTTGAAGTTGCAATTTTGGTGGCCGAACTTGAAGGGTGATGTTGTGTCATATGTTGGAAGATGTTTGACTTGCCAACAAGTGAAGATTGAACACAAGAGACCCGGTGGATTGCTACAACCGTTGGATATTCCGCTATGGAAGTGGGAATCTATTTCCATGGATTTTGTTATGGCTTTGCCGAAGACCGTTGGTGGTAAAGATGCTGTTTGGGTTGTTGTTGATCGATTGACCAAGTGTGCTAGATTTATTCCGATCAAAGAAACTTGGAATTTGGATCGTTTAGCAAAAGCTTATGTGGATGAAATTGTTAGATACCATGGAGTTCCATTGGAGATTATATCCGACCGAGATCCGAGGTTTTGTTCGAGATTTTGGAAAGCTTTGCAAGAGGCTATGGGTAGGAAGTTGTTGATGAGTACTGCTTTTCATGCCGCTACAGATGGTCAGACTGAGAGGACTATTCAGACTTTAGAAGACTTGCTTAGGGCTTGTGCTCTTGACTTTCAGTCTAGTTGGGAAAAGAGTTTACCATTGGTGGAGTTTTCTTACAACAATAGCTATCATGCATCTATTAAGATGGCTCCTATGAAGCTTTATGGAAGGAAATGTCGGAGTCCTATATGTTGGAATCAATTGAGTGACAATCGTGATTTAGGCCCCGATGTTCTTGTTGAGACCATTGATAATGTGAAGGTCATTCGTGATAGAATGAAAGCCGCTCAAGACCGTCAAAAGTCTTATGCCGATATCCGAAGAAGGCCGTTAGAGTTTGAAGTTGGTGATAAAGTATTCTTGAAGGTGTCTCCTATGAAGGGTGTTAAAAGGTTTGGTGTTAAGGGTAAATTGAGTCCGAAATACATTGGACCCTTTGATATTGTGGAAAGGATTGGTGCAGTTGCTTATAAGTTGGAATTGCCGCCGAATTTGGCTAAGGTTCATGATGTTTTTCATGTTTCTCAATTGAGAAAGTATGTTAGTGATCCAAGCCATGTATTTCAAAAGGAATTGCCCGAGCTTGAACCGAATCTATCCTTTGAAGAGAAGCCGATCCGTATCCTAGATCGTAAGGATAGGAAGTTGAGAAGTAAAGTAGTTCCGTTGGTGAAAATCTTGTGGAGAAGTGCTAATGTCGAAGAAGAGACTTGGGAAACCGAAGCTTCTATGCGTAGTAAATATCCGAGTCTTTTCGAGTAAGGTAAATTTTTATTTTTCCTCAAGTTTCGAGGGCGAAACTTTTTAAAAGGTGGGGTGATTGTAACACCCGGAAATGTACCCTATTTTTCTAGTAGAAATATTTTACGAAACTTTTTCAATAATTTTAAGTTTTAAATTATAATTTTAAGTTCCGAGTCGAATTTAGAATTTCCGAGTTCGTATTTGGAATTTCTGCGAGATTTCATGAAAAAGTCGTCTTCAGTCTAGTTTGACTTTCTGGACTTTGGAAATCGTGTTTGACTTTTTCTCTACACAACTCACAACACACTCCCTCCTTAACCTAAAATCTCATTAAACACAAAATCAAACCTAGTTTTCTTCTTCCTTAAGAAATCAATTTCCCTCTTTGATTTCGATTTCATAATTCGCATAACTTCTTCGTTGCTCGATAGAATTTACGTAAGTTTATCTTATTCTTACTCCCGTACCTTCCTCTATCCGCGTAGATGTTAAAATCATCGTCTTTCTCGCTTTTCAAACTTTCCGTCTTTCTCAAGATGAACTTTATTCATCTTTTTACGATCTAATTGTAGGTGGCGACCTCCAAGATCCCGACAAAGACTATTTCCTTATAGAAGAGGAGCTTGACGATCATTAGAGACGCTCAAAGGTAACGGTGAAGGGTTACTCGGTATCACTTACGTGTTTTACATGTTTATATGCTAGAAAATCGTATTAGATACGATTAGGAAGATTAGAAACCATGCTATGATTAGTAAATGATGTTATATGATGAATGTTGATGAATTATATTGATTGTTGATGATTATTTGAAGTATATATGAGAATTGAAATGATTTGGAAATGAATTGGTTGAGCTTTGGAAGCTCTCGGGTGAAGAAGTGATCCCAGCCGGTCGACCGGCCGCCGGTCTGACCACCGGCTGGGAACACATCAGAAACCCCTTTGGAAATTGAGAATTTGTATGAAGTGGTGCTCCAGGCCGGCCCACCGGCCGCCGGTCCCTCCACCGGCCTGGAACACATCAGTGTTGAAGTTGTGAATTGGGTATGATTGTCTGAGCCGGTCGACCGGCCGCCGGTCGACTGACCGGCCCAGACCCCTTTCCTCTGTTTTTGAGTTTTTGCCTGTGTTCTGAGCCGGCCCACCGGCCGCCGGTCTCCAGCCCGGCCTGGAACACGGCTGTACATTTTTCCTTCAACTTCTAAAACTCGTAATTTATATTAGTTCACATGATCGGTTTATCGTATAATTTTACGTAGAGTCTTATAATATTCATGTTTTGAATATATGATATCTCTTTCGCATGTATCACATGTTTGGTGACGGTTTTCGATATGTTTCCACTTTGAGTCGGTTTTTACAAATGAGTCGGTTTGAGCACTATTTTGTATTGTGCTATGTATTCTCATTCCCTTGGCTACCTTCCCGTTCGTAAGGCTGGAATGTCGGAACGGAGAGGTATCCTACTGCTTAAATGCATGTGTAGTGGGCATACGACGACGTTGTTGGGAGTTGAACGCTATGCGTTGTTCGACCCGGCCGTCAAATGTTGTGTACTTGCGAGGTGGTGTTATTTGCATGTAGCGTACCGCTTGTTATGAGGCTTGTGCTCTTTTCCGCCTCTTTCGTGAATTGTCGACCGAATTTGGGGTACTCGGCGTCTATGATTGACCGAGTCTTGGATGCGAAACGTTTATCGCATGTCGAATCGGAAAACGTTATTCCGAGAGTCTGGCCAGGTTTAGACTAGGACCGTATTATTATCGTCGTCCTACCGGAGGAAATTAGTCTACATATACGAAATGTTATCGTGTATGCGTTCAGGGAAATGCTTATCCCGTGGATGCCTTTTAATCATACTTGCCATGTACACGATGCTAGTGCGTTTCATTTACCGTGAGAAAGGTCGTCTTTATGTTGTTATACTTGAATGCGTGATTTCATGATTGAGTATTCATGATCATTGCATGACTTGGCATGGTTGTTTGTCGAGTCTCAATCTTATCAATCTTATACCGCTAACGGTGAGATGCAAGCCCTAGTGAGCGTATTCGATTGCCTAAGAGTGTCTTTCCCGAGTCTTGAATAACATGATGGTTACGGATTTGATTTCTATATGATCTTATCTTTATATCTCGTATTGCCTATTTATTCTTATCGCAACTCACATGTATATATATATATGCATGCTTTACTTTCGTATTACCTTATGTGTACGTTTGATGTAATATGGCTGGGAGAACCCGGAGTTACTCCCCACTGACTGTGGCATTCATGTTTTTCATGGATGAACAGGTTGCATGCTATGGATGACTTTTTGGATCTGATATTTTGGGGTTCGGGTGTGAGCTAGCGGGCGTTGTCCCTGGAAGTTCACCTCTAGACGATAGTAGCTAATTTTTGTCAAACACTTGTTCTTTGCTAACATTTGAAGAGACCCCGTCTCTTTGTTGTATAGTTTCGCGTTTAGTTTGTAACATTTTGACACACCTCGTGTTATATATAACTTGCATGTTTAAAGGTTTTTAAAAATACCGTATTTCCGCATATTATTCACATGCTTGTTTGATTTATTATTCCGCATTCGCGAGGGTTGTCACAGACAACCTATCATCGATTTCTTGGAACATCAAAAGCTTCCTGATGACCCTAAACACAAAGTAGAGATACGTCGTCGTGCTCCAAGGTTCATATATTATAAGGGAACACTTTACAGGCTCTCTTTTCTCGGACAATGGCTAAGGTGTCTTGGTGAAACTGAAGCTTCTCAAGCCATGTACGAAGCTCATTCAGATGTTTGTGGCGCTAATCAATCTGGTCCAAAGCTCCATGATCGTGTGAAGAGAATGGGATATTATTGGCCAACCATGGTGCAAGATTGCATGGACTTTGCAAAGAAGTGTGATGCTTGTCAGTTCAATGCAAATTTTATACATCAACCTCCAGAACCTTTGCATCCCACCATTTCATCGTTGCCATTTGAAGCATGGGGACTTGATGTAGTGGGACCTATTGATATAGGGTTAGTCGCCCTCCCCCGTATCAAACAAATACTTGTAATGCTCAATACCAAACTAATTAATGTAGTAGGGTAAGGAGGTCGATCCCAAAAGACGGTGATTATGGTTCTAAGGCGGTTTAATCGAATTCTAGTTCAGTTCTAGCGATTAGCATGTTGAAGAGGATTAAAGATAAACTAGACTAGCAAGAAGGCAAAGATGCGATGTAAAACAATAATTAAAAGGAACTAGGGTGGATGGGTTCATTAATACAAGTATAGGTCAATTATGGTGGGGGTTAGGACTAGTCTAAAGATAGTCTAGGCATGTCTCCACCTCTCGGTGCAAGACGGATTAAAAGGCAAGCCTCCAACTCTCGATGCGAGACGAGCCCTAGTCTAAGGTTCGATCGGGTTCTCGCCCTAACCTCCCCCTAAACATCCAACACACACACAACAACAATACAAGTCTAAGATCTCGCTCAAACTAGCAATAAAACATGAGAAAGACTCAAATTACTCATTCAAGCATTCCAACAAACACCTTGTGTGCACAAAACAAGTAGACTACCAAAAGACTTAATCTTTATGCCCAATTACCATAATCAACCCATAAACTCACATTAAATCCCCCATCTTCCCCTAGTCTAACACTACTCACTCATACTAATGAAGGAAGGCATTAAAGATGGATACTTTGATATGAAACAAGCAAGGGAAGGCATATTCAACATGAAAACTAAGTAAATAAATAAGAACAAGTAATTAGAAGACAATTAATGAAATAAAGATGAGAAATTGTACCAAACTTGTAAGAAAAATTGAAACTTGGATTAATAATCAAATAAGAGTCTCCTCTTGTCTTCAAATTACAACCCAAATCTTCACTAGTAACTAGGAGAAAGACTAAATCTAACAATAACTAACTAGGAAATTGAGTAATTATAACTAATTAAGAGAGATTAAAGTACTAATTAGAGAGGTATTTCTATTTAATTACTAGGGTTCTTGTCTAGGGTTGTGTGTCTAGGTTGAATTAGGATGGGGGTATTTATAGGTTGGTAGGATTAGTGGGTCAAAAGAAGGAAGGAAAAACAAAAATAGAACTTGCGGACAAAATGGGCCCAGCCGGCCGGACCGGCTGCCGGTGGCACCACCCGGCTGGCCACCTCTGCTTCTTCCTCCGTATTTCTTCTCTTCCTCTCTTCAATTGCCGCCTCAGCCGGTCTGGCCGACTGCCTATGGCCCTGACCGGCTGGAGATGGCTGCCAAGCCTCCGTCTTTCTTCTCTTTGTACGTGGCCGAGCCGGTCCGGCCGGCTCCCTGCTGGTCCAGCCGGCTAGAGGTGGTCTGCGCCTCTTCCTCTTTTTTCTTTTTTTTCTTGGTGGGTTTGGGTGGCCAAGCCGGTGTGCCGGCTGCCGGTGGCACCACCCGGCTGGCACCCGTCCTTCCCCCTTCTTCTTTTCTTTCTTTTCTTTTCTTTCTTTGCTTTTCTTTGCTTGTTTTGCGACGGTTTCTCGATTCTCACCCCGTCTCGTCCTTGCCTTGACATATTTCCTATAATTTGGGACGGAATTATATAATATGAGAGTACACGGGATGAGGGCCAAAATACGATAAAACCGACGCTAAACTAAGCTAATTACGCTAAATTATAAGAGAATAAAGAGGGGAAACGATCTAAAATAATCGTATATCAAACCTCCCCACACTTAAACATTACTCGTCCCCGAGTAAGTAAGTGAGCGAAAACACGACCCTTATTTAAATAAGCTAAACTAAGCTACTAAAATCCGATGAAAGGCAATTAACGGGCCTTCTCCGTCCCTTCAACTCACAACGAAATATAATGAGGTATGTACTCCCTTGCAAGGCAAGTGGGGGCTTGCGGAAAACTCGCAGTGCATCCAAATGATAAGCATCTAAGACCATGACAAGAATGCACCGAACAAAAGAATAGTCACACGCCTCATCCATGTGACGAAAATATCTATAAGTTAAACCGTCTAAATAAATGCATGATCCTTATTGGCCACTAGTATCATAAAGCATGGAAAAGTGTTCGCCTCTTAGCGGTGCAAGACTAATGAAGATTTTGAGTCCCGTCTACTATTAGCTTGGTCAAGAGCGATAAAATGGAAGATGGAAATGAGATTCCCGTAACGTTATTAAAGACAATAGCAAATGGAATTCACGTCTCTCAACTAAATGAGACACAAGGGTCGTCCCGTCTCACTATGCAACTAAAGGGTAATTGAACCAAGGAGGGTTAAAGGAAAAAGAGATTTGAGTCTTATTGCTTGGAAATTTTTTCATTTCTCCAATTTTTTCTTCTTTTGGTTCTCTTTTCTTTCTTTTTGAGTTGCAATTTTGATTTGCAATTTTTGACATTATAGCACACGGTTTCCGTCAAGGACACGCGGTCGGAACCAACAATAGGTGTATCCCCACCGTAGTGGCATCGAGCGGGACCCTAGATGTGGTCCCACTAGAATCCCTAGAAGTTCCGTTTTGCATTTCCTCGACGAAAACAAGAAAACATGGTATTTGACTCAATATTTTTGGCTTGTTTGCGTTGCTTTCCTTTTTGTAAGTGGAAGTGCATGAACAATGAATCAAGGTTGGTTGCATAGTAAGACGGTCACCTAAGAATTCTTTCAACTAACGGAATATTCACATCAATTGGGGTTGTCGAGGTGGAGTAAGTGCAAACTCATGACTTGGCATTAGTAGACGGGTCAAAACTCATTAGAAATACACAACCTAAGGAGTCTAAAATTCCACGATTAAGATGAACACTTTATGAATGGAAAAGTAGCTAGAAGGGACTATGCACATTCAACAAATCTTCCAAATAGACAAATTATAAAACCAATTTTCTAAATGCAACTATATGCCATGATGCAATCTATATACAACCTAAATGCACATGCTCTAACCGACTATATGACACACAAGCTAGTGCTATTTCCTAACAACACACAAGTGGCACACATGCCAATCAACAAAATCCACAACATCGTCGTCAACACATCCCGTCCTCCTCAAACAACAAGTAAGAAGAAGAAGAGATAAGGGAGAAGAGAATAGGAAAGATCTCACCATGGCGTCTTCATTTTTATTACTTCGTGCTTCTTATGATGTGGGGTGCACCTACATGTTGAGATAAGAGGAAGCACGCAACAATATATACAAAATAAACTAATTTTTAGGATTTTTTTCAACTTTTTCAAATTTTTAAATTTTTCAAAATTAATCTATATATACTAATCTCCTCCCCACACTTAAATCGGACATTGTCCTCAATGGTCCAAAAGTTAGGAGGGGAAGAGCAACTAAATGCAATAACATGTTTTTGAGTTTTTCAATAGCAAGAATATGTAAATGACAATGCAAAAGGTGAAATAAATCTAAAATAAATGTAAACTAACTACATGGATGCAAGTTTGTTTATTGATATGAGAAGAGAGCTAATTTGAATTAACTCGCATTTGGATGCTTAGGGGGAAACTTTGGATTCAAGGAAATTTTATTTGGATTTTCAAAGTGGGGTAAGGGACAATGTTCAACTCATGAATGCCTAAGGATGAATAAAATTCATCAAAATGCATATGCACAAGGGAGTGAAGTGGTCCACTTACTCATACCCACAAGTGAAGCTTGTCAATTTTGCCACCGCTTTGCATCATCGTTGCTCAAAGCCCGGAGCAACTTATCAAATTCTTGAGCAAACCCCATAAACAAGCACAAGTAAACGACAATGGGGCTCAAAGAATTATACACCGGTAAACTCAACCCGAGCTCAATCGACTCTTCACCGTCTTCTTCGTGGTACAAAGTAGGAGATGTTGGCAAAATATAGCTAGACTCACATGTCAACTCTCCACACCCCTTGGTAGTTTTGGGTGGCTTATCGTTGTAGACGGGAGGGGTAAAGAGTGTGAAAACACTCACCCTCTCAAGAGGATCAAGTGGAAAGGGCATACAAGGCTTCAAAGTGGTAGGTGAAAGAGGAAGCAAGACCTCAACTTCACCGTTTTCTTCATCAAGGAGCGATTTTCCCAAGCAATTTTCTCTCATGGTTTCCTCAATCTTATCAACTTGGCTCTCCCAACTAAGGGAGGAGCCAAGGAGCCAAGGATTGTTTTCTAGAGAGCTTAAATCAAATAAGATTGGAGAATTCAGATATGCTTCAATTTCATCATCAATAAGACCATCTAACTCGTTCTCCCTAGGGCTCTCCAAAGCTACAACACCAAACAAGTCACCTTGATTATAACAATGAAAAGAGAAGTTATATTGTACTTTCTTATTAGCGTAAGATAGTATAGAGTATTTAGCGATACTCACATTAAGGTTATAATCATAGTGTTGATTATACGAGTGGGTTGATAATTTTTGTAATCCATAGAAAGGTACTAAAAATTATTAATCGAGAATAGTGGACGTAGGTTTCAACGTGTGAAACTGAACCACTTCAAAAATCGTGTGCCTCTCTCTACTCTCTTTACTTTTCGTTATTTCGTTACTTGCGCTTACTTTGATTAATTAATTAGTTGATTTTAATTCATAAAATCAAATAATTAATTACTTATCATATAAATCGAAAAAGTGGGGCTAGTTTTTAATACTCAATTCACCACCCCCCCCCCCTCTTTCGTATTCGATCAATAGACTCTACAATTGGTATCAGAGCCTCATGCTCTTGATTGCCATACAGCAAGGAGTCTGATCCATTTATGCTTTTATTTTTTTATTTTCCGCTACATTTAATTTTATCTTAATGGATTCCAAACATCTGAAGTGTCCCGTATTCGATGGGAAGAACTACAGTTTATGGAAAAATATGATGACCCATTTCATAAAGGGTAACGATTGGGAGTGTTGGCTAATCATTAAGATGTGTCCTAATAAGATCATGCTTGGATCTGCTACTGGCACTTCCATCGAAAAGAAAGAAGATGACTATGTTGAGGCAGATTATAAGAAAGCTGAGAAAAATTCAAAGGCTATTAGTCTGTTGCAAAACGACATGACTTATACTGAATTTGACCGTTTCTCATCTAGTTCTACTGCCAAGGAAATATGGGATGGTCTAGAGTTAGCATATGAGGGGACAACTGTTGTCAAAAAGCAACGTATCGCACTACTGATGCGAAAGTACGAACTGTTCTCCATGGAACACAATGAATCGCTTGACATCATGTCCACTCGCTTCTTTAGTATCATTAATGAATTAAAAAATCTTGGAAAAACTTTTGACTCCGAGGAAATTGCAAGGAAGATCCTTAGAAGTCTATCTAAACGATGGAGACCTAAGGTGACGGTAATTGAGGAATGTAAAGATCTATCTGACCTATCTTATCAAGAGCTACTTGGAACCCTAATGGCTCACGAGATTACTCTTGATGAAGATGAGGCAAATGATAGTAATAGCAAGAAAGTGGCTTTACAGGCCGAATCTAGTGAAAGACAAGATTCAGATCTTGAAGATGAAATAGTGTTATTTGCTAGACGTTTTAAGAAAAAATTCTTTAACAAAACACAAGGCAAAACGTTTAAGAATAACACTAACAAATCTTACAAAAAGCCAATTGAGTCAAAAGGGTCTCTTTCAAGTCCTGGTTGCTTCAAATGTGGGGATAATGATCACATGATCAAAGATTGCCCCACATGGAAGAAAATCAACGAGACAAAACCAAGAAGGAATTCAAGCAAGTGATGATGGCGTATTGCTGGGGAGATCTCAACACAGAAGACGACGAGTCAGAGGAAGAAGAAGTCGCCAACTTGTGTCTTAGCAACGTCAGTCTTGACCTAATTTCTGACAGTGACAATGAAAGCGAATCCGAGATGTGTCTTGTTGGCAACTCAGATTCAGAACCAGATTCAGAAGGTGATGAAGAGGTTAGTCATCTTGAACTTAAAAAGCAAGTTAAGAATTTATCTAAGAAATCTTTAATTAAGTATTTTGAAGAAGCCTTAGATCATTGTCATGAACAGAGTCTTGAATTAAAAGATCTTAAACAACAAATTCTTGGTATTGCTGAGGAAAACCAACTTCTAAAGGCTAAAGCTAAAAAGCTCAAGTCTAAAGTTATGGCAACTTTAGCTATAACTTCAGACAAGACAAATGTTGAGAAAGAAGCTCTTGAGTCTGAAGTTATAGCTAATGAAGCTATAATCTCAGAGTTAAAGCTCAACATTAAGCATCTTCAAGCCAAAGTTATAGCTAATGAAGCTATAACTTTAGAATTAAAGAAAGTCAATGAGCTTTTCCAATCTGAAGCTAAGGCAAAGGAAGTTGTTATCCTTGATCACGAGAAAGTAAACTCCTTTCTCTCTCAACAATTGAAAGATATAAAGGCTGAATTCTCTCAAGCCAAAAGCCAACATAGTGAGGAGAAACTTATTTTGAACAAACGTTTCAATGATTTTCGTGAAAATTTTAAAAAGAACAATCCCTCCAAAGACTCGAATGTAGACCATTCGTCATGTGAAAAAGAAATTCAGTCTTTGAAGGAATTGCTCCTACATGGACGAAAAGTTCATGATAAGTGGGAAGGAAGTCAGAAGGTCTTAGACTTCCTTACCGAACAATCTAATAATAACATGAAGATGGGTCTAGGTCATGAATGTTATAGTCGTAGAGACCATGATAATTGCAAATCCACTCCTTCTGACCGTGACTTCAGAAGAAGGAAGTATGTCAATCTTTCAGAATATCTGATTTGCAATTATTGTGGTCACAACGGTCATGTTAAAGATAATTGTGCTAAATATGTCAACGACAACAAAAATCAAACTAAGTTTGTTAAAGAACTTGACGTGTCTAGTGTTAATGAATTTGAACCTGAATCTCAACGTGATGAGGTTAGAAATAAAGAGTTCAGGTGGTTTTATGACATAGCTTTCGATTACACATCTGTACCTTCAAAATCTAAACCTTATGTGAATCAGAAGCAGTCATCTAAACCTAATGTGCGTCGCAACAATAAAAAACACTATAATAAACCTAGCAAGCCCTATCCTAAGAAGAAAAGAATTGTCAAACAGGTATGGGTTAGGAAGGATCAAATATATAGAGTCACTAACCAAAAAGGACCCAACTTAGCGTGGGTATCTAAAAGCTGTATTTGATTCTCTTGCAGATAATAGTGAAAGAAAATAACCTATGGTATCTCGACAGTGGTTGTTCGAGACACATGACTGGAAACAAGAATATTTTTCATTCACTAGAGCCCTTCAACGGTGGCAAGGTCACCTTTGGAGACAACAAGAAGGGCAGTATAATCGGTGTAGGTAAGATTGGTATATCTTCTTCACATGCTATTAATAATGTATATCTGGTAGATGGCCTTAAGCATAACTTGCTAAGTATCTCTCAATTATGTGACAAAGGCACAAAGTCTTTTTTCATTCAAATGTTTGTCGTATCATAGTTGAAGGTACTAGTAATGTTGTCTTAGAAGGTCTACGTAAGAGGAACGTGTATATGATTGATTTAAACAAAGTCACTACAAGTTCCTTTACGTGCATGAAAGTCGCTGTGGATGATTCATGCTTGTGGCACAAGAGGTTTGCACACATTAGTCCAACAATTTTAAAGAAACTCAAGTCTTGGGATTTAGTTGAGGGTCTACCCTCAATCAAATTCGAACAAGAAAAGATGTGTGACTTATGTGCCCGTTGTAAACAAGTTAGATCTTCATTCAAACCAAAACGAGTAGTAAGTACTGAGCGTCCA
Source organism: Heliosperma pusillum (assembly GCA_022085475.1). Lineage (NCBI taxonomy): Eukaryota > Viridiplantae > Streptophyta > Magnoliopsida > Caryophyllales > Caryophyllaceae > Heliosperma > Heliosperma pusillum. The sequence continues at coordinate 15,976 of JAIUZE010069074.1, forward strand.
CTTGAGTTTTACACATGGACTTGTGTGGACCTATGAAAGTTAGAAGCCGCGGTGGATCAAGGTATGTATTCGTCCTAGTCGACGACTACTCAAGGTATGTATGGCCTATCTTTCTATTTACTAAAGATGAAACTTTTGATGAGTTTATGGTACTAATGAAGCTCGCCCAAAACAAGTATGATAAAAAGTTAGTTACCATTCGTACGGATCATGGCACCGAATTTGATAATCAAGCTTTTATAGAATATTGTAGGGAGAATGGTGTAGGACATAACTTTTCTGCACCACGAACCCCACAACAAAATGGTGTCGTGGAACGTATGAATAGAACATTAGAGGACATGGCCCGCACTATGCTTTTGTGTAGTGGCCTTCCTAAGAGCTTTTGGGCAGAAGCCATTAGTACTGCATGCTATGTGCACAATAGAGCTATGATTAGACCTATTCTAAAAAAGACTCCCTATGAACTTTTAAGAGGGAGAAAACCAAATATAGCTCACCTTCAGTGCTTCGGGAGTAAATGTTTTGTCCATAATAATGGAAAAAGTAATTTGAGCAAATTTGATCCACGAAGTGACGAAGCTGTGTTTGTTGGTTATTCTAATCATAGTAAAGCTTTTAAAGTTTTTAACAAAAGAACTTTGTGCATAGAAGAAAGTGTTCATGTTATATTTGATGAAGATAATGTGCCTGAGCAAGTTGACTAGAATGAAGAAGAAGACATGAATGATCCAGACTTTCGCCTTTCAAGGGAAGACGAGCCAGATAATAATGAAGAAGTTATTGAAGAAATCAATGATGAACTTGATAAATCCGCAAATGACCTTGAAAAGAGAACTGAGACAATTGTTGATGATACTTTCTTATTGTAGAAAGTACAATATAATTTCAAGTTGGACCAATTTCATAGTTTTGATAATGACATGTGTTTACGTAATAATATGTTTTACTCGATATATCATATGTGTGTAATTGTGTGCTTTAGTCTTATTGTAGCTAGCAACAATTATGAGAAGAAAGTTCAAAGTTACGCATAACTTTGATAAAGTCTGTGAGACAAAGTTATAACAACTTCAGGAATAACTTTGGAAGTGAACATGGAAGTTATAGCTAACCAGGCATAACTTTAAAGAAAATCGCTTCAAGCAAGATCTACTTAAAACTACACAAGACTCGAGATGGAGGGTCTTTGTGATCAAGATGAAGAGATGATCCGTATACTGAAGATCGTTGTGAAGATTAGAATAGTATAGGTCGTCATTCGGTAACTATTCCATTCGAGAGATTTTATGTTCAAAATTATAGCTTTAGTCTATGAATTTGGATGATAAAATATTGATGCATGATTTTGGAAATAAAATGTTTTGAAATGTTTCAAAAGTGAAAGAGTATTTTTATATTTATCAAAAGTTTTATTAGAGAATATATTTATGAGATTCTATTGGTTAGTAATACAACTTATGGGTTGTCATGCTACCTAGGGTTTCTAATATATTCTATCTCAATTTGTTGTTAACCTAATTAGCCCACCTAGTGTTTGAGCCACCTAGGGTTTCGTGAAACCTAGTGTTTGTGCCACCTAGGGATGCGTGCCTCCTAGGGTTTCGTGAGCTAGGGATTTCGGCCTCCATAGGTTGTTTCCTTGTTTACCTAATCTAGGATTCTACTATATCTTTACAACAATATTTTGAGATATTAAGATAAATATATTTCTATAAGATAAACCAAATAATATTTTGAGATAAAGATATTTCTAAAAGATAAGCAAATATTATTTTATGATAAGATAAGTATCTTTATTAAATATTATACTAGTAGTGTTTAGATCTACTATGATTCTACTACTATAAATACTCATTCACATATTATTTGCAAAATACAGGAAATACACTACAATCACACGGCACATTTATTTACTAGTGTTGATTTTCCAAAATCGTTTTAAAGCAAACCTTTGAGCAAATATTTATTATTTTTAGAGTTTGTTTTTCAAAAGAGTCGTGCATCAATTATTATCAATCGCTTGAGTGAAATACGTTATTGGATAATAGTACATCATTATAAGCTTACAATTCTTTAACGGGAATCTGTGTGAGTTATATTGTACTTTCTTATTAGCGTAAGATAGTATAGAGTATTTAGCGATACTCACCTTGAGTTATAATCATAGTGTTGATTATACGAGTGGGTTGGTAATTTTTGTAATCCGTAGAAAGGTACTAAAAATTATTAATCGAGAATAGTGGACGTAGGTTTCAACGTGTGAAACTGAACCACTTCAAAAATCGTGTGTCTCTCTTTTATCTCTTTACTTTTCGTTATTTCGTTATTCGCGCTTTCTTTGATTAATTAATTAGTTGATTTTAATTCATAAGATCAAATAATTAATTACATATCATATAAATCGAAAAGTGGGGCTAGTTTTTAATACTCAATTCACCCCCCCCCTCTTTCGTATTCGATCAATAGACTCTACAATTGGTATCAGAGCCTCGTGCTCTTGATTGCCTTACAGCAAGGAGTCTGATCCATTTATCTTTTTATTTTTATTTATTTTCCGCTGCATTTAATTTTATTTTAATGGATTCCAAACATCTGAAGTGTCCCGTATTCGATGCGAAGAACTACAGTTTATGGAAAAATATGATGACCCATTTCATAAAGGGTAACGAATGGGAGTGTTGGCTAATCATTAAGAATGGTCCTAATAAGATCATGCTTGGATCTGCTACTGGCACTGCCATCGAAAAGAAAGAAGATGACTATGTTGAGGCAGATTATAAGAAAGCTGAGAAAAATTCAAAGGCTATTAGTCTGTTGCAAAACGGCATGACCCATACTGAATTTGATCGTTTCTCATCTAGTTCTACTGCCAAGGAAATATGGGATGGTCTAGAGTTAGCCTATGAGGGGACAACTGTTGTCAAAAAGCAACGTATCGCACTACTGATGCGAAAGTACGAACTGTTCTCTATGGAACACAATGAATCGCTTGACAGCATGTCCACTCGCTTCTCTAGTATCATTAATGAATTGAAAAATCTTGGAAAAACTTTTGACTTCGAGGAAATTGCCAGGAAGATCCTTAGAAGTCTATCTAAACGATGGAGACCTAAGGTGACGGTAATTGAGGAATGTAAAGATCTATCTGACTTATCTTATCAAGAGCTACTTGGAACCCTAATGGCTCACGAGATTACTCTTGATGAAGATGAGGCAAATGATAGTAATAGCAAGAAAGTGGCTTTACAAGCCGAATCTAGTGAAAGACAAGATTCGGATCTTGAAGATGAAACAGTGTTATTTGCTAGACGTTTTAAGAAAAAGTTCTTTAATAAACCACAAGGGAAAACGTTTAACAATAATACCAACAAATCTTACAAGAAACCAATTGAGTCAAAAGGGTCTCTTTCAAGTCGTGGTTGCTTCAAATGTGGGGATAATGATCACATGATCAAGGATTGCCCCACATGGAAGAAAATCAAAGACAAAAATCAACGAGACAAAACCAAGAAGGAATTCAAGCAAGTGATGATGGCTTATTGCTGGGGAGATCTCGACACAGAGGACGACGAGTCAGAGGAAGAGGAAGTCGCCAACTTGTGTCTAAGCAACGTCAGTCTTGACCTAATTTCTGACAGTGACAATGAAAGCGAATCCGAGATGTGTCTTGTTGGCAACTCAGATTCAGAACCAGATTCAGAAGATGATGAAGAGGTTAGTCATCTTGAACTTAAAAAGCAAGTTAAGAATTTATCTAAGAAGTCTTTAATTAAGTATTTTGAAGAAGCCTTAGATCATTGTCATGAACAGAGTCTTGAATTAAAAGATCTTAAAGAACAAATTCTTGATATTGCTGAGGAAAACCAACTTCTAAAGGCCAAAGCTAAAAAGCTCAAGTCTAAAGTTATGGCAACTTCAGCTATAACTTCAGACAAGACAAATGTTGAGAAAGAAGCTCTTGAGTCTAAAGTTATAGCTAATGAAGCTATAATCTCAGAGTTAAAGCTCAACATTAAGCATCTTCAAGCCAAAGTTATAGCTAATGAAGCTATAACTTTAGAATTGAAGAAAGTCAATGAGCTTTTACAATCTGAAGCTAAGGCAAAGGAAGTTGTTATCCTTGATCACGAGAAAGTAAACTCTTTTCTCTCTCAGCAATTGAAAGATATAAAGGCTGAATTCTCTCAAGCCAAAAGCCAACAAAATGAGGAGAAACTTATCTTGAACAAACGTTTTAATGATTTTCGTGAAAATTTTAAAAAGAACAATCCCTCCAAAGACTCGAATGTAGACCATTCGTCATGTGAAAAAGAAATTCAGTCTTTGAAGGAATTGCTCCTACATGCACGAAAAGTTCATGATAAGTGCGAAGGAAGTCAAAAGGTCTTAGACTTCCTTACCGAACAATCTAATAACAACATGAAGATGGGTCTAGGTCATGAATGCTATAGTCGTAGAGACCATGATAAATGCAAATCCACTCCTTCTGACCGTGATTTCAGAAGAAGGAAGTATGTCAATCTTTCAGAATATCTGATTTGCAATTATTGTGGTCACAACGGTCATGTTAAAGATAATTGTGCTAAATATGTCAACGACAACAAAAATCAAACTGATTTTGTTAAAGAACATGACGTGTCTAGTGTTAATGAGTATGAACCTGAATCTCAACGTGATGAGGCTAGAAATAATGAGTTCAGGTGGTTTTATGACATAGCTTTCGATTACACATCTGTACCTTCAAAATCTAAACCTTATGTGAATCAGAAGCAGTCATTTAAACCAAATGTGCGTCGCACCAATAATAAACATGATAATAAACCTAGGAAGCCCTATCCTAAAAAGAAAAGAATTGTCAAACAGGTATGGGTTAGGAAGGATCAAATATATAGAGTCACTATCCAAAAAGGACCCAACTTAGCGTGGGTACCTAAAAGCTGTATTTGATTCTCTTGCAGATAATAGTGAAAGAAAATAATCTATGGTATCTCGACAGTGGTTGTTCGAGACACATGACCGGAAACAAGAATCTTTTTCTTTCACTAGAGGCCTTCAACGGTGGCAAGGTCACCTTTGGAGACAACAAGAAGGGAAATATAATCGGTGTAGGTAAGATTGGTATATCTTCTTCACATGCTATCAATAATGTATATCTGGTAGATGGCCTTAAGCATAGCTTGCTAAGCATCTCTCAACTATGTGACAAAGGCAACAAAGTCGTTTTTCATTCAAATGTTTTTCGTATCATAGTTGAAGGTACTAGTAATGTTATCTTAGAAGGTCTACGTAAACGGAACGTGTATATGATTGATTTAAACAAAGTCACTACAAGTTTCTTTACGTGCATGAAAGTCACAGTGGATGATTCATGCTTGTGGCACAAGAGGTTTGCACACATCAGTCCAACGATTTTAAAGAAACTCAAGTCTTGGGATTTAGTTGAGGGTCTACCCTCAATCAAATTCGAACAAGAAAAGATGTGTGACTCATGTGCCCGTTGTAAACAAGTTAGATCTTCATTCAAACCGAAACGAGTAGTAAGTACAGAGCGTCCACTTGAGTTGGTACACATGGATTTGTGTGGACCTATGAAAGTTAGAAGCCGCGGTGGATCAAGGTACGTATTCGTCCTAGTCGACGACTACTCAAGGTATGTATGGCCTATCTTTCTATTTACTAAAGATGAAACTTTCTATGAGTTTGTAGTACTAATGAAGCTCGCCCAAAACAAGTATGATAAAAAGTTAGTTTCCATTCGTACGGATCATGGCACCGAATTTGATAATCAAGCTTTTGTGGGAAATAACTGTTTACATTCCCTTAAAATTTAGGATTATAACAAAATTATATAATATGAATTCCGAGTCATAAATATGAAAACGATGTAAATATAGAGAAAATGAATTAAACCTTTGGTCCTTAGCAAAATCGGCCTAAGAACAGATATCAAAGTAGATATCCTCCTAATTGTCTCACCCAAGATAGATCGAGATATATGAGGAGATTTAGTCTCCTCAAATAACTACCCATTGACTGGAAAAATCCGAGTGTATCTGGACACTTTTTCCGGTCATTTTAGCTTTAATATAATGTAATATATTATAATCGTCATTAGTCAAAGACCGACATTATAATACATCATTAATTATAAATATCCGTATATTTATAATTTTCCAATTAATTATAACGGTTTATGTTTAATTAGCTTACATTATATACAACAAATAAATATAACCTTTTATATTCAATTTACGAATTACAGTTAATTCGTCTTAGCTAACATTATTTAATCGTTATTAAATAATTATATCATCATCACATTGACTAACCTTTTAGTCAAAAACACCGACTAACCTTTTAGTCATTTAA
>JAIUZE010069075.1:0-17051 GCA_022085475.1 Heliosperma pusillum
TAGAAGAAAAATTACACTTTCGAATCCATCCTTATGGACCCTAGAAGCTTGACTTGATGTTCCATCTTGGTCCATGTAGCGGGAGTGAGCTATCCGATCTCCATCTTTGGTCTTCTCAAAAATACAATTTTTAAAATTACAAAATATAAACCTATTTACATTCTAATTTAAAAATTATAATTAAGATTACAAAGGGGAGATTCGAGATCTCAAAATACATCAAAGACCATGTTACCATCATTACGATAACACAATATACTAAGGCCACACTAAGCAATACAAATTACAACCTCTTGTAAAAATACCAAAATAATCCATTCATCCATTCATTCATCCATTCAACAAAATAAAATGCATCAACAAAATAAATTAAACATTCAAGACATAATTCATTAATTATGATGATTAATTTATCCAAACCACCTTTAAAATGATCATAATTATGTGACAATTCCTTAATTGCACACAATAATTTTAATCAACCATAATCCAATTTAATTCATATTATCGGGTATAACATAAATTAAATTCAACATTATTTTAAAACTTTTTAAAATAATAGGGTATCTATCATTGTGAACTTTTTCACAACAATAAACTACATACATTATCTTTATAATGCAATAAACAAAAAAAATTAAAATTAAATTATTATTTTTTCACTATTCACGGATGAACAGTACCCTTGAATAGTAGCAGGTACAAAAAAAAAATTTTTTTTTTTTTCGGTTTTTAAGAAAAACGAAAACAAAACAAACTTTTTAAATTGATCATGCTAATAAAACTAGATCGGTACAAACATTCAACATCAAATCATTATTAAACATTGATACAAACTAGATGATTCAAATTAACCTTTTAAAATGAATATCTAAATCATGATTAATCGATTATCAAAATACTTAACTAATCATAATTGTTTTGTAAATTCATACCGAAAAATTTAGCACAATGAATGTTCTTTAACATCCAAAACAAATTCCTTTTACATTTCAATTTAATCCTCATTAAATCAAAATATCAACTAATTCATTATATTATTATCTTAAAATATTAAAACAACAACATATATGAATCAAAAAGGAACCCTAAAAAAAAAAAACACACGGCCCAAAAAAAAAACTCTCGGCTGGTAAAAAAAAATTACAGCATACCTTTTTTTTTATTTGAAAATTATACCAATCATTTAATGAAAACATATAAAATAATTTCATAGGCTAAGGCTCTGATACCACTTGTGGGAAATATCGGTATACTTCCCTTTAAATTTTTCGGATTATAATGAAATTATAACTATATGAATTTCTAGTCATAAATGAAATTGCATAATATAAACAAGAGATTAAGAAATAACCTTCGGTCCTAGTAAAAGGCCTAAGAACAAATACCAAAGTAGGTATTCTCCTAATCGTTACATCCAAGATGGTTCAAGAAATGCCTTCGTCGTGCTAGAACGAATACCCAAAAATTACTTCTAATTTTGTGTGTATATTGATGATGAATATGAAGATGAATGAGAGAGATAAAAATCAGAATTTTGCTTCTCTCTTTTCACCCTTGTGCCGTCACTTTTGGAGTCAATTAGGGTAAGTAGAAAAACTTATTTTTCTCCCTATATGTGCCGTGAGATCAAGAGGAGAGAAAGAAAAAACCTAGTTTCCTTATTTAACTCAACCTCTAATTTGTAGTTAGCATCTCATTTTAATATGTACATAATGCAATATGTATTCTAATTATTACAAGTAATGGACCGTCACATAAACCGAGTAATGCCGGACCAATACACTATAATAATATCGTGTAATACATATCCGCCAACTTAAATATAATAGTTTACATTTAGTTTAGACCAACATTATATACATTGATTAAATATAACATTTTATATTCAATTACCAGCTAACATTATTTAATCGTTATTAAATAATCGTATCATCATCACATTGACTAACCTTTTAGTCAAATACATCGACTAACCTTTTAGTCATTTAATAAGGCATCAATATGATTATTTTCTCAAATAATCACATCTCTCAAACACATCTTTAGGTGTGACTTTTAGGGATCAGTTGATCACCGCCATCTGTATGACAATAACGTCAAACTTATCTAGCAAGCCAACCATTATCGATAAACGTTAATCAACTGATTATAATACAAAGTATACCCTGTGAACCTTAGCTGTTATCACACTAACTGTGGAGGACACTAGCTCCAACAAATAATGTATCCTCTCTTAGTGGTTTTAGATTTGGAGCTTGGTATTCTAGTGTTATTTTGAGAATTGAGTTGATCATGATAATAGTTCGTTGTTGTTGGGTATTATAACGGTTGCTTGGGATATCATTTGGGAATTAGATGTCTCTATTTGGGGGATTCTAAAACAGATTTTTGCTTTAGGGTAATTAAGCCGGTACCCAAAGTTTGAGGAGTATTGTCATAAATGAAAATAGATTCATTTTGAGTTTTAGATGAACTAGATGATTTGAATGGTTGTCTGATTGCCTAGTAATTGGCCATTTGTGGTTTGGAAGTAGTAACTTTCTTTTATTCTTAAGGAATCATAGTTTGAGAGTGAGAAATGTTCGTTGCAAGCTTTGGATAGTGAGTGCTCAGTTGTTAGGGATTATAGAGTTAGAATGGTGAACCCATTTATCTTGAGGATTAGTAACCACCATAGTTTGCTAATGTGACTGTTTATTTTTTAGGCTTCGAGCGTAGTAATGATCGAATTAAGGATGTTATGGCGTATTAAAGAATTATTATAATCTATAATGGATTGTTGATTTTACCTTGGCGTGAGATCTGGGATGAGGCTAGTTGGATCTTAGATAATTACGTTTGTTGCTTTTATTGTGATTGTTGTAAATAATGTTTATGGAGTTTGGCGATCTAGGATGGTTAAAGTGTAATTGAGGTAAATTACATTCTCTTGAGGACTAGTTTATTAGAAGAGTTAGTGATGTCAAATTCTTGTAGATCTTCCTGCCGACTTTATCGTGATCTTCCTATCCCTAAGAGTTCGATTTGTTTCGTTTTTGCGTGTTTTGTATATATTTTGTTATCGTGATTTGTGAACTTGATGTTCGAGTCGCTCTATGTACGTGTAATGTCTTGTTATTCGATTTTATCTATGATAAAACCTTCAAATTTCCATATTGTATTTCTAATTTAACGTTTCAAAGAAGTCTAAAGATGGTTTGTGTACCCTCGTTTTGGAGAAAATTGATTTCTTTTGCTTTTATATTTGGATTTTGCGTTTGGTTGGATGTTTGGACTTGTTATAGGAGACGTCTGGTGACTAGGCCTGCACTTACTAACGCTTGTTTGATTTTTGATTTCACTATTTCGACATTGATTTGATCTGGATAATTAGAGTTCTCGTTCGCGACGGGCACTCTTGTGATTCATAAATAAAGTTTCGCACTTATGAAAAATTTCCTTAAACTATTTTCGAGAAGAACCTCGTTTCATAAATGTGTCCCTAGTAAAAGTTTTCGTGTTGATTTTGAAAATCGATTCTTGTCTTTGATACTTTTGTTTTCAACTTTCTAGTTTCGAGGACGAAACTTTTTAAAAGGTGGGGTGATTGTAACACCTGCAAATGTACCCTATTTGTATTTTAAAATATTATACGGATACTTTTCAGCGAAATTTTAGATTGAGTCTAGAATTTAATTTCCCGTGTCTAATTTAGAAAATCCGAGTTCGTTTTCGGACTTTACTCATGATTCCGAGTGGGTTACGCCTTAAGGCGCTTATGGGCTTTTCCCATATTTTTCCACTCACCCTCCTTATATCCCCCTCATAAACCCTAACTCCTTCCTTCATTTCCACTTACTCCTTCTTCCTCAACAAACCACCAAAACCTAAACTCCATTCTTGTTAAATCTCAAAATCGTCACTACTCTTTCGTTACTCGCTCAAATTCACTAATTTCCGACTCAATCTTTCCCTCTCATCGTCCTCTATCTTAATTGGTAATAAAATTACCGTCTTTCTCACTTTTCAATTTATCCGTCTTTCTCAAAGATGAATTATATTCATCTTTTGTAGTCTAATTGTAGGTGGAGACCTTCAAGACCTCGACAAAGACTACTACTTAGTAGAAGAGGACCTAGACGAAGATTGACGACGCGAAAAGGTAACGGTGAAGGGTTACTTGATATCATTTACGTGTTTTAATGTGTTTTCTATGTTAGTAATCGTATTTAGAATAAGATTAGTAATCATAGGAATTGTGTTGTTGATGATGGTTGTTGTTAGTTGATAATTAATATGAGAATTGATGATTTGTGATGTTAAATGATGATTGTTGTATGTTGAGCCTTAGTGAAAATTGTGATTTTCGTGCATTTTAGACCCCAGCCGGCCGACCGGCTGGGGAGTGGCTGATGTTGAATTGTTGTTTACGTAGAATTTTAATATACAATACGTCTCAGCCGGCCGACGGGCAGGCGGTCAGCCGACCAGCTGAGACACATGCCAATATTACTTCATTTTCTCGTATGACTTTGGTCCCAGCCGGGTAGCCGGCAGCCGGTCCCTTTGACTGGCTGGGACACGCTGCAGTTTTATTTGTTTTCAAATGTTACTATGGGTGGTAGCCGGCAGCCGGTCCCCTTGACCGGCTGGCACACGCTGCCTAATCAATTGCAATTCGTGCTTATGTTTTTCATTTATAATTTTTCCGATGGTTCGTTTATCGTATAAATTTACGTAATGACTTTGAATATTAATGTTTTGAATATATAATATTCCATTCGCTTGTATCACATGTTTTGTGACGGTTTTTCATATATCCCACTTTGAGTCTGTTTTACACAAGTTATGGTTTGAGCACTATTTGTTATGTGCTTTGTACTCTCATTCCCTTGGCTACCTCCACGTTCGTAAGGCTGGAATGTCGGAACGAGGAGTGTATCCTTACTGCTTAATTTCATGTGTTAGTGGGCATATGACGACGTTGTTGGGAGGCGAACGCTTTGCGTTGATCGACCCGGCCGTCAAATGTTGTATACTTGCGAGGTGGTGTCATTGCATGTAGCGTACCGCTTGTTATGATGCTTGTGCTCTTTTTCGCCTCTTTCGTGAAGGTTGACCGAATTTGGGGTACTCGGCATCTTTGATTGACTGAGTCTTGGATGCGAAATGTCATCGCTTGTCGAATCGGAATATGGTTTATTCCGAGAGTCTGGCCAGGTTTAGACTAGGACCGGATATTTATATCGTCGTCCTACCAGGAGGAAATTAGTCTACATATACGAAATGTATTGAATCGTGTATGCGTTCAGGGAAATGTCATCCCCTGAGAGATGTCGTCAACGTATTGTACGTTTGAATGGATGATTATTTGATTGATTGTTTGTAATCATTGGATGACTTCGCATGATTTGTTTGTCGAGTCTCAATCTTATCAAACTTATGCCGCTAACGGTGAGATGCAAGCCCTAGTGAGTGTATGGTTGCCTAAGAGTGTCATCCCCGAGTCTATCTCTAGTATGATGGTTACGGATTTGTACTTCATGTGCTCTTATCTTTATATATTGAATAGCCTATTTATCCTTCTCGTATTTCACATGTATATTTATATATGCATGCTTCTATTTTGTATTTCCGTTTATGTACGTTTATTGTGATATGGTTGGGAGAACCTGGAGTTACTCCCCACTGACTGTGGCGTTCATGTTTTTCATGGATGAACAGGTTGCTTGCTTGGATGGATTTTGCTTGTTGTATTTTGGGGTTCGGGTGTGAGCTAGCGGGCGTTGGCCTGGATGAATCACCTCTAGACGTTGTTTAGCTAGTTTGCTAATAACTTTGATATTTAATACATTTTGAGAGACTACGTCTCTTGTAGTATTTTATACTTTGGTTTGTAATTATTGACATTCCTCGTACTTTTCTAATTGCATGTAAAACGTTTTTAAAAATACCGTATCTTCCGCTATATAACTCACATGCTTGTTATTTTTTATTTCCGCATTCGCGAGGGTTGTCACAGTTGGTATCAGAGCTTTAACGCTCCCGACGCACATACTTGAACCCTAAACTTAAACTACTTGACCTTGAAATAATAAAAGAGAGATGGGTAGAAATTAAGGACTTTACTTGGTAGTCTTTGGTGTACTTGATGTATGTTAGGTTCTAACTTGTTTGTTGATTGTGTTAAGTGATTTTATGTTTGTTTATATCTACCGTCTTGAGGTGGATCATGTGTTACCTATAAAAAAGTATCCTCTACCGAAGATTGAAGATTGACAAGCCTAATTGAAGTGTATTTGTAGAGTCTATTGATCGAATACGAAAGAGGGGGGTGAATTGAGTATTAAAAACTAGCCCCACTTTTTCGATTTATATGATATGTAATTAATTATTTGATCTTATGAATTAAAATCAACTAATTAATTAATCAAAGTAAGCGCGAATAACGAAATAACGAAAAGTAAAGAGATAAAAGAGAGGCACACGATTTTTGAAGTGGTTCAGTTTCACACGTTGAAACCTACGTCCACTATTCTCGATTAATAATTTTTAGTACCTTTCTACGGATTACAAAAATTACCAACCCACTCGTATAATCAACACTATGATTATAACTCAAGGTGAGTATCGCTAAATACTCTATACTATCTTACGCTAATAAGAAAGTACAATATAACTCCCACAGATTCCCGTTAAAGAATTGTAAGCTTATAATGATGTACTATTATCCAATAACGTATTTCAATCAAGCGATTGATAATAATTGATGCACGACTCTTTTAAAAACAAACTCTAAAAATAATAAATATTTGCTCAAAGGTTTGCTTTAAAACGATTTTGGAAAATCAACACAAGTAAAATAAATAGCCGTGTGATGTATTGTGTTTCGTGTGTATGTCGTGTCTTTTAAAGAGTAGTATGTGAATGAGTATTTATAGAAGAAGAATCATAGTAGATCTAAAACCCTAGCATAATATTTAATAAAGATACTTATCTTATCATAAAATAATATTTGCTAATCTTATAGAAATATCTTTATCTCAAAATATTATTTGGTTTATCTTATAGAAATATATTTATCTATATATCTCCAAAATATTCTTGTAAAGATATAGTAGAATCCTAGATTAGGTAAACAAAGGAAACAACCTAAGGAGGCCGAAATCCCTAGTCTCACGAAACCCTAGGAGGCACGCAACCCTAGGTGGCACAATCCCTTGGTTTACACGAAACCCTAGATGGCTCAAACCCTAGGTGGGCTCATTAGGTTAACAACAAATTGAGATAGAATATATTAGAAATCCTAGGCAGCATGACAACCCATAAATTGTATTACTAACCAATAAAATCTCATAAATATATTCCCTATTAAAACTTTTGATAAATATAAAAATACTCTTTCACTTTTGAAAACATTTAAAACATTTTATTTCCAAAATCATGCATCAACATTTATCATCCAAAGTTATAGGCTAAAGCTATAACTTTGAACATAAAATCTCTCGAATGGAATAGTTACCGAATGACGACCTATACTATCTAATATTCACAAAGATCTTCAGTATACGAATCATCTCTTCATCTTGATCACAAAGACCCTCCATCTCGAGTCTTGTGTTGTTTTATGTAGATCTTGTTTGAAGCGATTTTCTTTAAAGTTATGCCTGGTTAGCTATAACTTCCATGTTCACTTCCAAAGTTATTCCTGAAGTTGTTATAACTTTGTCTCACAGACTTTATCAAAGTTATGCCTAACTTTGATCTTTCTTCTCATAATTGTTGCTAGTTATAATAAGACTAAAGCACACAATTACACGCATATGATATATCGAGTAAAACATATTATTACGTAAACACATGTCATTATCAAAACTATGAAATTGGTCCAACAAATTCCCCCTTTTTGATGATGACAAGTCTCATATGATTTTCTCTTAACAAAGTGACTAAGTATAGTTCCCCCTCAACAAAGCACTCCAAAGTTATAGAAACTTTGATCGCAAGAACAAAACAACTTAGCCAAAGTTATAGCTTGAGAGAATTTAAGAGATAACGAGTCTTGACAAGGAGCAAGATTAAGCAAAGACTCAAATCATATCATTTCTTCCCCCTCTTGGCATCATTGAAAAGACAAGAACAAAGACATGAAACGACTAGAATAACACATGTCAAGGCAAGAAATAGATATGCAAAATACGCAATATAAAACGATATATACCAAGCAAAATCAAGTGTAAATGTTAATGAAGAACTACAAACCACAAAATAGAGTATTAGTTGCCATTGGGCCGAATAGAAAAATTGTTTAAACAAGCCAAATTGGGCCAAATTTGGTTAAGTAGTTCAAGAATTGAAACAACCAAGGATAAGAAAAGCAAGGCATGTGGGTAGGCGGGTGAGGCTAGGGTGCTTTATAACCGGACCTAGTGCGGTACTCGAGAGTGGAGAGACGGTCAAGGCAAGAGGACACATGTGTAGCTTGAGCGGTGACGCAAACGTCAAAGTTCCGAACTTTCAAGGAAAGCGCCTCCGTTGCATCAAAGATAGTACGCATCCCCTCACGCATTTCCGTACCACTTTTAACCAAAGAACCGCCTTGGCTCACCAAATATGTCATCCGATCCCTTTGCCTATACATTTCCTGTTTACAATCGACAATGTTCCTTTCCAATTTAACAAGGCAATCATCCACACCCGTCATCCACGTCCTCATCTCACGACTCACACCCGACCCACCTTGGTCACGGGTGGAGCTCGAAGAACCCAATGCCACGGTTTGAACAATCTTGTCCAACACCGCATCAATCATCTTGTCCTGCGCATCAAGGCGCTCCATCACACTTCCCATGAACATATCCAATTTTGACTCGATTCCTGAAAAATCAGCCTCAACCGGCTGCATCCCGACCGAACCCCCTTTTGTCAAAAACATCAACTCCGGTCCATTAGCATCCAACTTCATGAATTTCAAGAATGTGTCACACATGTCATCTTTGACGGTAACACCATAACTATTTACATCAACGACCCCTTTTAACTCAAGGAGCCGTGATGCCCACATCTCGTAGGGTAAATCAAGAGTAGATTAATCTTGTCCTCGGTCACCGAAAAAGCGGTTTGTGAAATACGAGAAAAGACAAGAGAAGGTAAATTAACCCGGTTTCCCTCCAACCAATGCTTCACAACCAACATCTCATAGCATGCAATCTTGTCCCGTCCTCCCCGACGCGGAATTACGGTGTTCCACAAAAAATTTAACAGAAATTTCAACTTTGGAGAGACACTCCCCGCAAAAACACAACTCGACAAAGACACCCCAACACCAAAATATTTCTTAACCTCCAACTTGGCCGTGTCCGTCAGTTCATCCCATGACGTACTCGGATTGATTTTGATTCCATCATCAGGAACCGAAAACAAAGTACAAAAGTCCGTCACGGAAATCGAACCTGAACGGCCATTAATAACGGCATTCAACACTCCATCGGTTAATGAAACAGAAGCGAAAAGCTGTATTACCTCAATTGGATAGACTGGACCCGAAAACTGTGCTACGGTTTCCCATTCTTGAAAATTTAGAAAGTCGGTAAAGAATCCTAAAGCCCTATATTTGTCACACCAAGCTTTCGGATAAAAACGACCACCGTGTATACCGTACTGAGCAACTCGGTTTACAAGTTTTCTTTCATCTTTTGTGAGTCGGAGTTTGTCAAGCCCGGAAGATGTTTCTTGAGGCGAAAAATCACGGAATGTAACCCGTGTAGGTGCCTCGGGTACCGTGTCGACAGTTTCCGTTGTAGCTTCTTCTTGAACTCTAGCTTTGCCCTTATTTAACCTTCTTCTTTTTGTACCCTCAAGACCCGCACCGGACTCGGTTTGGTTCATGGTAGGAGTTTTTTGTGTGGGATTAGGAGAGGTATTTGTGGGCATGCTAGGCTTAGGAGTTTTTGGGTTTGGGTTTTTGGAGATTTTTGATCTAGTGGAAGCCATGGATGAAGGTTGAAGGTTTGGGTAATTTTTTTTTTGTTTGTGTTTGGGTGCCGTGAGGAAGGAGAAGGAGAAGGAGGTAGAAAAAAAAATTGATTGAGTATTGATGTGGTGAAAGTGATGGGTAATAATGGATTGTAAGAGTTGGGAATAGTACTTTTGTACTTGGCACATGGGTGTGCCGCCTCTAAGAGTCCACTTTTCCTTTTTTTTTTTTTTTTTTTTTTGAATTTTGGTAGGAAAAGGAATCTTGGGTGGTTAATTGTTGGGATATGGTAAGGATAGAATTTGGTAAATAAAAAGATATGGTAAGGTGATTTTGTTTGAGAATTTCGGCTAGTATAGGATACATGGGTAGAATTTGGCTCAATTTTGGAAAGTGAATAAGATAGGTTTTTGGCAAATATGTGGTTCATAATTCAATTTCCATAAGACACTCAATATGCAAGATACTCACGTAAAATATATTATATTAAACACAAATATACTAGCAATGAAATATGCGGACACAGTCATATAATCTCGTCTTAATCTAGCCAGTCACGCAGGTTCACAAAATAAATAAGATGAATTTAATTGCTACCGATTTAACCAATTTCCAACCGCAAAATCTCAAAACGTCTTCTCGCTAACGCCTTTGTTAAAATGTCAGCCCATTGATTGTCAGTACTACAAAATTCGAGTTTAATGTTGCCCTTTTCTACATGGTCACGCAAAAAATGATGTCTAATGTCTAGATGCTTAGTACGAGAATGCTGAGCTGGGTTCTTAGAAATAATAATAGCACTCGTATTATCACAGAAAACAGGCATACAACCAACATTAACACCATAATCACATAGTTGTTGCTATAACCAAAGTAGTTGAGAACATACCAGTCCTGCAGCGATATATTCGGCTTCTGCAGTAGATAATGCAACCGAATTTTGCTTCTTTGAGCCCCAAGTAATTATGCAAGGTCCAACAAACGTAGCAAATCCAGAGGTACTTTTTCTATCTAAGGAGCATCCTGCATAATCTGCATCTGAATATCCTACTAGATCGAAATTACACTCAAGTGGATACCACAAATATAAATTAGATGTACCAATTAAATATCTCAAGATACGTTTAACTGCAATCATATGTGAATCTTTAGGACATGATTGAAATCTGGCACAGACACATACGCTGAACATAATGTCAGGTCTACTTGTAGTTAAATATAATAAAGAACCAATCATACCTCGCTATGTAGTCTCATCTACAGACTTACCATTTTCGTCTAAGGTCAACTTTCTATCAGTTACCATAGGTGTGTCCATTGGATGAGCGTTCTCCATACCAAATTTTCTGATTAGCTCCTTGACATATTTTTGTTGGTGAATCTTTATTCCTTCCTTGGTTTGTTGAATTTGCAATCCTAGGAAGAATTTTAATTCTCCCATCATGCTCATTTCAAATTCTGAGGTCATTAGATCTGAAAAATACTAACACAATTTATTGTTAGTAGAACCAAAAATAATATCGTCAACATAAATTTGAGCAACAAGTAAATCAGAACCCTCGGATTTTAGAAATAGGGTTTTGTCGACAGATCCTCTTTTAAATTTGTTTTGTAATAAAAATTTTGGCAGTCTGTCGTACCAAGCCCTAGGTGCTTATTTCAAACCATATAAAGCTTTATCGAGTTTAAAAACATGGTTTTGAAACTTGCTATTCAAAAATCCTGGAGGTTGTTCAACAAAAACCTCTTCTTCCAAATAACCGTTAAGAAATGCAGTCTTATTGTCCATTTGGAACAGTTTCATTCCTTTATGAGCTACGAAGGCGATGAGCAAGTGATGTAGAAATAAGTGGTGTAGTTAGAGTGTCGATCTCAGGGACGGTTGGTGTCTAGAAATGATCAAATAGTCTACTAAGTCTCTTGCAAAGTCACAATGTAAATTGGGTTTGGGTTTGTTGACTAAACTAAATAACAATAATTAAAAGCAAACAAAAGCAACAAATTGAATCTAAAACGAGAAAGATTGGATTTTTATCAAATAAGAGGGAAAACTAGGGTGAGTGGGTTCATATGGGTAGTAAAGTCGAGTGAAAAAGCCGGGTTTAATAGTTGAAAAGTCGTCTAGCCTAGGAAAGTGAATTGAGGCTTTTGTTCTTACAATTCCTCCTCAAACCGACTCTAACTAGCTATCGCGTCACTAGATACGGTTTACCAAACTAGCGTTTCTACGAAAAACCACGACTTTCGATCTTATGGTACTCGAAACAAGCGAGAGAATCATGCAAACTCAAGTAGGCATTTCATCAAACATGTTATAAGCATAGCATGGAAACAAGACAATAATCAACTATTAACCCCAACAAAAAACACATTAACTCATACTATAACCCATAATCCCCCACTAACCCTAGCAAGATTTCTACTCACTCATATTCAAAGGAAATTCAATATTAACTAAGGATTGCAAAAGGAAATCAACAACAATAAACATTTTCTAATTGACATTGAAAAGATAACAAGAACTGAAATGAAAACTTAATTAAAGACAAGATTAAGTAAAGGAATTATACCAACTTGGAAAAAGATGAGAACTTTGATATAATAACCAAGATTTTGTCACAAATCTTTGAATACAAACCAAATTCCAATAATAGACCAAGTTGCAATTACTAATTAACCCACCAATTAGCCTAATTATGGAAGATTAATAGAAGATTAAATGCTAATTCTATGAGAGTTTCCGATCTAGGGTTTCGTGCCCTCTAATTACATAAGAGGGTCTATTTATAGGTTTACAAAATGGAGGAAGATGGGCTTCGAAAGGCTTCATGGACTGGTAAAGTCACGACCGTGAAATAGGTTTCACGGTCGTGAATCACGTCTCACGACCGTGAAACTCCAAGTTACGGTTGTGAGATTAGTGGCAGAGCAAGGTCTTCTTTCACGAACAAGTCACGACCGTGAAACAAGTTTCACGACCGTGACTTAGCTTTCACGACCGTGAGCTGAAATGCTCGATAAACCAACTTCTTGGAAAGGCATCTCACGACCGTGAGATGCCTTTCACGCCCGTGAAATGTTTCTTGTCCCTCTTCCTTTGCTTGACTTCATTACTTCCTTCCCGATTTCGCTTGCCTTGACTTGGGAAGGCTTTGGCGCATCGAGTAGGCCCCCCAAGGGTATGTGAGGCCCCCAAGGTATGTCGTGGGTCCTTCGAGTGATTCACCTTCTTCTTTGTCGATCAAAACTAGGTAGAAATCGCCTCAAATGACGGTTTACCTACAAAAACACGATAAAAGCGAGAAATATGCTAGAAGGAGGTAAAACACGTAGAAACGCTCTTAGGGAGCGTTAAAGGAAAGCAAAACGAGACAAAAAGGGGTGAAAATGTAGGGTGAAACGACACTATATCAGCAAGCGAATAGCTTCAAGTCTTGCTACTGGTGCGAATGTCTCGTCGTAATCAATCCCTTCTTGTTGATTATAACCTTGAAAGACCAATCGAGCCTTGTTACGAACTATAACTCCTAAATAATCCAATTTATTTCTGAATAGCCATCGAGTACCAATCAGAGTTCGATTAGAAGGTCGTGGCACAAGATGCCAAACCTTATTGCGTTCGAACTGTTGAAGCTCCTCTTGCATAGCCTCAATCCAGTCGGATTCTGCAAGTGCTTCTTTGATGTTGGTAGGCTCTATGGTAGACAAAATTGAATAGAATGAACAAAAGTTATTCATGGTTCGTCTTGTTTGAACTCCCTTATTCAAACTTCCTAGGATACTATCCATAGGATGAGAACACTTATATTTCCATTTCTTAGAGTTCCTAGGCTCATCATCATCTGATGAACTGTCACTTTCCTCAAATGATTCAGAATCAAGATTGGTTCCCCCTGAGTTGGACTCTGGGGTTGTAGCTGAAGTTGGTACAACTTCAGTTACACCATCTTGGTCCTGGTTCAAAGTTATAGCATCATCAGCTATAACTTCAGTTTCCTTTTCCTTGTTTTGAGAAGAGACAATCGTATCATCAACAATTGTCTCAGTTCTCTGTCCAAGGTCATTTGCGGATTTATCAAGATCATCATTGATTCCTTCAATAACTTCTTCATTATTATCTGGCTCGTCTTCCCTTGAGAGGTGAAAGTCTGGATCATTCATGTCTTCTTCTTCATTCTGTTCAACTTGCTCAGGCACATTATCTTCATCAAATACAACATGAACACTTTCTTCTATGCACAAAGTTCTTTTGTTAAAAACTTTAAAAGCTTTACTATGATTAGAATAGCCAATAAACACAGCTTCGTCACTTCGTGGATCAAATTTGCTCAAATTACATTTTCCATTATTATGGACAAAATATTTACTCCCGAAGCAACGAAGATGAGCTATATTGGGTTTTCTCCCTCTTAAAAGTTCATAGGGAGTCTTTTTGAGAATAGGTATAATCATAGCTCTATTGTGCACATAGCATGCAGTACTAATGGCTTCTGCCCAGAAGTTCTTAGGAAGGCCACTACACAAAAGCATAGTGCGGGCCATGTCCTCTAATGTTCTATTCATACGTTCCACAACACCGTTTTGTTGTGGGGTTCGTGGTGCAGAAAAGTTATGTCCTACACCATTCTCCCTACAATATTTTATAAAAGCTTAATTATCAAATTCGGTGCCATGATCCGTACGAATGGAAACTAACTTTTTATCATACTTGTTTTGGGTGAGCTTCATTAGTACCACAAACTCATCGAAAGTTTCATCTTTAGTAAATAGAAAGATAGGCCATACATACCTTGAGTAGTCGTCGACTAGGACGAATACGTACCTTGATCCACCGCGGCTTCTAACTTTCATAGGTCAACACAAATCCATGTGTACCAACTCAAGTGGACGCTCTGTACTTACTACTCGTTTCGGTTTGAATGAAGATCTAACTTGTTTACAGCGGGCACATGAGTCACACATCTTCTCTTGTTCGAATTTGATTGAGGGTAAACCCTCAACAAAATCCCACGATTTGAGTTTCTTTAAAATTGTTGGACAGATGTGTGCAAACCTCTTGTGCCACAAGCATGAATCATCTATAGTAACTTTCATGCACGTAAAGAAACTTGTAGTGACTTTGTTTAAATCAATCATATACACGTTCCTTTTACGTAAGCCTTCTAAGATAACAGTACTAGTACCTTCAATTATGATGCGACAGACATTTGAATGAAAAATGACTTTATTGCCTTTTTCACATAATTGAGAGATACTTAGCAAGTTATGCTTAAGACCATCTACCAGATATACATTATTAATAGCATGTGAAGAAGATATACCAATCTTACCTACGCCGATTATCTTACCCTTCTTATTGTCTCCAAAGGTGACCTTGCCACCGTTTAAGGATTCTAGTGAAAGAAAAATGTTCTTGTTTCCGGTCATGTGTCTCGAACACCCACTGTCGAGATACCATAGATTATTTTCTTTCACTATTATCTGCAAGAGAATCAAATACAGTTTTTAGGTACCCACGCTAAGTTGGGTCCTTTGTGGTTAGTGACTCTATATATTTGATCCTTCCTAACCCATACCTGTATGACAATTCTTTTCTTCTTAGGATAGGGCTTGCTAGGTTTATTATCATGTTTGTTATTGTTGCGACGCACATTAGGTTTAAACGACTGCTTCTGATTCACATAAGGTTTAGATTTTGAAGGTACAGATGTGTAATCGAAAGCTATGTCATAAAACCATCTAAACTCATTATTTCTAACCTCATCACGTTGAGGTTCAGATTCGGACTCATTAACACTAGACGCGTCATGCTCTTTCACAAAATCAGTTTGATTTTTGTTGTCGTTAACATATTTAACACAATTATCTTTAACATGACCGTTGTGACCACAATAATTGCAAATCAGATATTTTGAAAGATTGACATACTTCCTTCTTCTGAAATCACGGTCAGAAGGAGTGGATTTGCACTTATCATGGTCTCTACGACTATAACATTCATGACCTAGACCCATCTTCATGTTATTATTAGACTGTTCGGTAAGGAAGTCTAAGACCTTTTGACTTCCTTCCCACTTATCATGAACTTTTCGTGCATGTAGGAGCAATTCCTTCAAAGACTGAATTTCTTTTTCACACGACGAATGATCTACATTCGAGTCGTTGGAGGGATTGTTCTTTTTGAAATTTTCACGAAAATCATTGAAACGTTTGTTCAAGATAAGTTTCTCCTCATTGTGTTGACTTTTGGCTTGGGAGAATTCAGCCTTCAAATCTTTCAATTGCTGAGAAATAAAAGAGTTTACTTTCTCATGATCAAGAATAACAACTTCCTTTGCCTTAGCTTGAGATTGTAAAAGCTCATTGACTTTCTTCAATTCTAAAGTTATAGCTTCATTAGCTATAACTTTGGCTTGAAGATGCTTAATTTTGAGCTTTAACTCTGAGATTATAGCTTCATTAGCTATAACTTTAGACTCAAGAGCTTCTTTCTCAACATTTGTCTTGTCTGAAGTTATAGCTGAAGTTGCCATAACTTTAGACTTGAGCTTTTTAGCTTTGGCCTTTAGAAGTTGGTTTTCCTCAGCAATGTCAAGAATTTGTTCTTTAAGATCTTTTAATTCTAGACTCTGCTCATGACAATGATCTAAGGTTTCTTCAAAATACTTAATTAAAGACTTCTTAGATAAATTCTTAACTTGCTTTTTCAATTCAAGATGACTAACCTCTTCATCATCTTCTGAATCTGGTTCTGAATCTGAGTTGCCAACAAGACACATCTCGGATTCGCTTTCATTGTCACTGTCAGAAATTAGGTCAAGACTGACGTTGCTTATACACAAGTTGGCGACTTCCTCTTCCTCTGACTCGTCGTCCTCTGTGTCGAGATCTCCCCAGCAATAAGCCATCATCACTTGCTTGAATTCCTTCTTGATTTTGTCTCGTTGATTTTTGTCTTTGATTTTCTTCCATGTGGGGCAATCTTTGATCATGTGATCATTATCCCCACATTTGAAGCAACCACGACTTGAAAGAGACCCTTTTGACTCAATTGGCTTCTTGTAAGATTTGTTAGCGTTATTGTTAAACGTTT
>JAIUZE010069077.1:0-44867 GCA_022085475.1 Heliosperma pusillum
AGACGGCTCAAAAGTCAAGAAAAGTCAAAGACGGCTTCAAAGTCAAGAAAAGTCAAAGACGACTTAAAAGTCAAGAAAAGTCAAAGACGCCTTAAAAGTCAAGAAAAGTCAAAGACGCCTTAAGACGGGATTCTCATGGAATCTCGCGGAAATTCCAAATACGAACTCGGAAATTCTAAATTCGACTCGAAACTTTAAATTCTAAATTAAAACTTAAATTTGCTAAAAAGATCTCGTAAAATATTTCTACTAGAAAAATAGGGTACATTTCCGGGTGTTACAATGAGCAAGCAGGCTAATGCTACTCTTATCTCACTTATCCCTAAGAAAAAAGTTAGCAATTCTGTCCTAGATTTTAGGCCTATATCTTGTTGCTCTGTACTTTACAAAACTGTTAGTAAAATTCTTACTAATAGGCTTCAGATGGTCATTCCTACAATCATTGGGTCAGAGCAGGCTGCTTTCATAAATGGGAGGAATATACATGAGAACATTATGATGGCTCGGACTCTGGTCAAGGGCTATGGAAGGAAGTATCTCACTCCTAGGTCTTTAATTAAGGTGGACATTAAGAAGGCTTTTGATTCTCTTCAGTGGGAGTTCATAGAGAATATGCTCAAGTCCTTAAATATTCCTGCTCAGTTCATTGGATGGATCATGGGATGTATATCTAGTCCTTGGTATTCTGTCAAAATTAATGGATCTGTTCATGGTTTTTTCAAGGGATCTAGTGGTATTAGGCAAGGAGATCCTCTCTCCCCCTATCTCTTTGTCCTTAGTATGGAAATCCTTTCTAGGTACCTTAGGAGGATTTGTGAGCAGCCTTTAGTTTCCTACCACCCTAAGTGTTCCAAGCTTGGTCTTACCCACCTCATTTTTGCTGATGATCTGATGATCTTCACTAGGGGTGATGTGCCATCCATTAAAGCTGTCCTCCAAGTTCTTAAGGACTTCTCTAATTGGTCTGGTTTACATGCTAACCCTGATAAAACTGAGATTTATCTTGGGGGGGTTACTGATGATGTTAAGGGCCAAATCCTTGATGTTACTAAATTTTCTGAAGGCACCTTCCCCTTCAGATATCTTGGTCTGCCTTTGAATACTGCTAGGAATACAGTGGATATGTATGGGGCATTGATCACAAAGATTCAATCTGCTGTGAATCATTGGTCCAGTAAACTGCTTTCTTATGCAGGTAGGGCTCAACTCCTAAACTCTGTTGTGTTTGGGTTAGTTCACTTCTGGTGTTCAAACACCCTTTTGCCTAAGAGTATCCTCAAAATTATTAAAAAACTCTGCAAAGATTTTTTCTGGGTTATTGAATCTGGTAACAGGAAGATGGTTCATAAGAGTTGGGCTAGAATCTGTTCTCCTTGGTCTGAGGAAGGGTTTGATGTAAAGGAAGTCTTGGCTTGGAACAAAGCTTGTCTAGCCAAATGGATTTGGCAATTGCATCATCATCAGGGTGGGTTATGGGTTGCCTGGAATTTGGCTTACATCTTCCCTAGTGATGGGTTTTGGAGTAGTCCTAGTAGGGATAGATATTCTGAGAGTATGAAGAGCATCCTCAATGTCAAAGAAGAACTGTTACTCAAAGCAGGAAGCACTGATGCTGCTAGAAGTCTTTTGGCTAACTGGTCTTCTCAGCATAGGTTTCATATTAGTAGAGCTTATGATTGGTTCAGGGAGCATTATACTTGCAGTATGGGGGTCAGAGCTCTTAAGCATGCTTATGTTGTCCCTAGCCATGGGATTATCACCTCACTTGCTATTCAGAGGCAACTTGCCACCATAGATAGAATCACTGGTGCATGCCTGGTTTTGGTTAACAGATGCATCCTCTGCAAAGCTGCTAGTGAAAGCCATCAGCATTTATTTTTTAAATGCCCTTAGTCTAAGCTGCTCTGGAACAGAATAAAGGCTTGGATTAGAATTAATGGTAGGGGTGATGATTGCAGAGTAGAACTCTGTTGGAGCAGGAGCCAAAGGGCGAAGGATCACTGGCAATCTGGATTGTATAAGAGCTGTATTGCAGCTGTTTGTTACAGAGTTTGGCAGGAAAGAAACGCAAGGATTTTTGGGGGTAAGGAGTGCTCAGTTCAGCAAGCCTTGGAGAGCATCAAGTTCACTATAAGTTCTAGAATTTTAAGGAAATGTAAGCATCAACACTATAGCCAAATAGTGACTAGCTTGAATAGGCTTTAGATTGTTCTTTAGCTTAGTGGATACTATTTGTATTGAAGTTTTCCTTTTAATTGAATGAAAGGATGAATTATCTTGCACAAAAAAAAAAAAAATACCAAAATTTGTATATAATTTTACAAAATTTTCAATCTTATTAGATAAAATAAAATAATACCAATTTTTTTATTAAATAATCAAGTATTTTAAAAAATTTATATCTAAATGTACATTGGTATTATCTATATTTGTCTAAATTTCATTAGCATCTGTAGTTTTTTTTAAAAAAAAAAACAAGGTTTACGTATTACTTAACATAAATATATTTTGATTGAAATCTTGAGAGATTTAGCCACAGTGTTTCTTAATTCGTGGCTAAGCAAATGCATTGCCACGGACAAGATGTATGTCGTGGCTAAAAAAAATATTTGCCACGGAACAACGCGTGGCTAGATATACTTTCGCCACGGGTCTGATATAGTTCCTGGCTAAGTTGATTATTAGCCACGTTTGTTGCGAAATTCGTGGCGCAAGTGACTTTTTGCCACGGGAAAGCTTTTCCCGTGGCATAAAATTTTTCTAAATTATTGAAAGAATTTTTTCCCGTGGCTAAGCAAAATTAAGCCACGAATTATCAATTTCCGTGGCATAAATCGTGGCCTAAGTGTCAGTTTGTTGTAGTTAAAAGATAAATCTGTTAATTCCTAATTAGACGTACAAGTCTATTAATTACCATAACGTAACCCAAAAGTAAAATAAATTCATTAGAAACCAATATTAAACTAATTTTGTAGACCACTACTGTAATTTTTACGGGCTAAAATGAAGACATTTAAGCAGAATGGTGGTATTGGATTCAGATTGAAATAATCAACTTAGATTGAAACATGTGTTTGTTAATTTGGGGATGCTAACAAGGAGGAGTGAATGAAAGGCGACAGAGAATCAGCCGGGAGAGAGGGGGAGTTTTACAATTTTGTGTTTTATATTTGGGGATTGGGGAAATTTGATGAGGGTTTGGTATGTGTATATGAGTCCACGGTTTTAAAACTCATGCTGCACATATTTTACTTGGGTTTGATATGTGTATATGGGCTGAGGGTTTGATATGATAAGACGGGTAAATAGGGTACCTACAAGGTGGTAAAGTCTGTGCAACTTATAGCTAGAGGTGGACACCAGGCCGGGTCAAGGACCAACCCATGTGAAGAAGCGAATTGTGGCAAATATGACCTGATAATAACCCGAATATTTAGATCAAGACATGCGCGACCCATGACTCGACCCGAAATTAGGTACATTTTTATAAAATAAAAAAAATTTAACGCAATTAAAACTAATATAAATAGAAAAATAATTAAAAATTCCAATTTTCCGAAATAACAGTTTATTTTAAAGCAAAAGTTTTACACATAACTAAAACTGAAATGAATACCATATGAATATAGTTATTTTTTGTAACGTAAATGTAACAACTGATCAATCTAATACTTCATTGTAAAACTTTATATAAATAACATATCTATTTAGTTAAATATAGTTTATTACAGTTTTGAATAAGACTCTCGTGCAATTTTGCACAGGGTAAAACTAGTTATTATTAATTAACCATTTGTATCTCATTAATAGCTACGTCTACCCCAACTCCTTAGAAAAGGGATAAAACGCGCAAAAAAGGTACGCTAGACTTAAGAGGTTAGCAGCGCTCAAGACAGTTTCAAGGACCATCAACGGATGTTAAACCGCTCCCCACGAAGGAAATAGTTACGGGAGATGGTAAAGAGTGCCGATATAATTAGGAAGCATTTACCAAGACAAATGACACACACAACTCAAACAGCTACAACTTAGTTTATCTTTAGATTTTATAATTTAATCTTAATAGATTAGATTAGCACGGTGAAACCATCCATCTATGCATGGAGGTAATTAGCCATCTATCACTTAGTTACGAACTCTACGGTATTGTGCTTGTTTCCACGCAAACAAGTTTTTGGCGACCACGGTGGGAGGATTAATATAATTTGTCCTTCTAATACATTAAATCTCATTAAAAGTGGGAAATGTTCAATGTAGAATGAGAGAAGCAGGTGATTAAGGTAAAAAACATGACTTTAGCAACACTGAAAATTCCCCCTTACAAATAGTATCTAAGTAATGATTCATTGGAGACTACCCATGAAAAGAACCATTCTAGGTTTATTCCTAATGATGAAACTCTTATAACAAATGGAGAATCTGAACATGCAAGAAGTGTGGTAAGTGACATTGATGATCCAATCAAGCGTTATCTACGTGAACTACATAAGAAATATGTGAGGTCATTTACTAATGTGTTGGTTGAGATAAGAGAACCCATGAACTTAAAGATATGATTTTGAAGAGTCAAGATCTAGCGAGAACATGTAAGCAGGGGAGGGGTGAATTAGATGTCTATTTAAAATTTTATGCTTAATGAAAGCTTCTTTTAAACTCTACGAACACTTGATATTTGAAACTATTTAGTTAAAAACATAAAACAATGATTCAACAAGTATATAGCATAGTGAAATTCACAGTGGTTTCTAACACGGAAATCAAGAGTTATAGATAGTGAAGCTGAAATAAAACGTAAATAGACAAAAAACAATGATGATTTTTTAAATTGGTTCGGTCACTACTCCACGGCCTACATCCAACGTTATCTTCTAAAAATCTTTCACGACACTTTCCAGAACTAATTCCCCCGTGATCTTGAAAAATCTCGGGTAAGGTAGAATACGTAGGCTCTTTCAAGCCTACGTCGAGATCCTTGGCTTTTGTGTCTACGTTCTCTTCAAAATAAAAGGAACAGAAATTGGCAATTTCTTCAAGCAAATACGCGTTGCATATAGAACCTTCAACACGCGCTTTATTTCCAATTTTTTTTTCAAATGAATTAAGAACCTATAAAAAACTTGGATAAGATAAAATGAAATAATTAAAGTTAAAATTGGAAAATTGTGGAATTAATTACCTCTCAAAAGGATACATCCACCTATATTGCACTGGACCACCCATTTTAAGTTCATACAGCAAATGAATTGGTAAATGCTCCATTAAGTTAATAAAAAGAAGGTGGAAATATCTTCTCTAACTTGCAAATGATTTCGGCAATGTTGTTCTCGAGAGTAGTCATTTTTTCAACTTGTATCGATGAAGTACACAAATCTCTGAAAAATTGGTTAATCTCAGTTATTGCATTCCATTCATTTTTCGGGAGAAGGTGTTTTAAAGCCACTGGAAGTAAACGCTCCATAAACACGTGACAATCATGACTTTTCAATCCATGTAGTTTCAACTCGTGTTTATCAACACATCTACTCAGATCTGAAGCATAAACGTCCGGAAATCTCAAATTGGATATCCAATCACACAACACCTTCTTTTGTTCTTTATTCAAAATGAATGAATCCATTTTTCGCTGTTTAGAACAAACTTTCAACATGTCCTCTTGTGCCTTTGGGGTAAACTTTGTCTTGTTTTCACATCCATCACCGTGTAAATCAGTTGCTCGAAAAAGTTTTTCTCGATATGCATTACATCAAGGTTATGACGAATTAATAGTGTTCTCCAATAAAGAAGTTCCCAAAAAATGCTTTGTTTCCACCACTCCATTCGAGAATCTTTTAACGAGTCCAATTCAACTTTACTTGCATCCACAATTTTGGGAAAATGCTTCACACAATCCCACACTTCTTCACCCGTTAATCTCGTAGCATCAAAATCTTTCTCTACTCTTCCTTTTCGAAAATTCACTTTCTCTTTGCGGAAAACATGATCAGGTTGTAAAAACTGTCTATGACAATCAAACCAACTCCATTTTCTACTTTTATAAAGCCAAAACGACTTAGTCTCCTTCTCCATACAATATGGACACGCATGTTCACCAGCAGTTGACCAACCCGATAACATGCCGTAAGCAGGAAAGTCATTGATAGTCCATAATAGTACGGCTCTAAGATCAAAGTTCTGCTTTCTAGAGACGTCGTATGTGTACAACCCTGTCTCCCACAACTGCTTCAACTCGCGAATTAACGGTTGTAAATAAACGTCAAGGTGTTTTTTGGGACTAAACGGACCGGGTACAAGTAATGATAGAAACATAAACTGTCTTTTCATACATAGCAAGGGTGGTAAATTGTATGAAGTGAGCATTACCGGCCAGCAGGAGTACGACTTTCCGTATTGACCGAAAGGTGCGAAACCATCAGTACAAAGACCAAGTCGAACATTTCGAGGCACTTTCAAAAGAATGATGAATGCGATCAAAATGTTTCAAAGCCTCGCCGTCACTTGGATGAGACATTATCCCGCTGACACGTGGATTTTCATGATGCCACCGCATCTCTGCCGCAATTAGTTTTGTGGCATAAAGTCGTTGCAAACGCGGTCCTATTGGGAAATAAGTTAAAATATTTTTCCCAACCCTTTTGCCATTTGCATTCTTTTGTTTTTTATATCGATCTCTACCACATTTTCTACACTTATCGAGAAGACTATCATCATCCCAAAACAACATACATCCTATTTCACACGCATCTATCTTTTCATAAGGCAGTTGAAGAGCTTTAAGAATATTTTTGGTTTCATAGAAGTTACGCGTCATAACATGATTTTCAGGAATAATGTCCCCTATAAATGACGCGATACCATCTACACATTTGTGGGATAAATTGTATTCACATTTCAAAGTTACCAACCGTGAAGCTGACTGCAACAAAGAGATACGACTCCCCTCATACACCGGTTTTTTGGCATGTTCCAACATTTTGAAAAAGGCTAGTACATTAGGATTTGGAGATTCATCAACCACTTCGGCGTCAACATTTTCCATTATAATTTCATTAATGTTGTCGCGCAACGCATCCTCCACCATATCCCTATAAGGATTGTCAGACCTCTTCTCAACGAGAAAATTCTCACCATGGCACACCCAATCATAATAGTCATCGCAAAAGCCCCAAAGCCTTAGGTGTTTTCGTACTTCTTGTTCAGCTAAAAATTTTCTATTTCTACACTTTACACATGGGCACCTAATTTCTTTACATCTACCGTAATCTTCTTGATTCTTAATATAATTAATGAATTCATTCACGCCCATTACAAACTCCTGCCTTAATTTTTTATTACAATTCAATCTTTCATACATCCACGCTCGTTGTACTCTTTTCATTTCAAATCTACATACACGTTTATAATTATTATTATCGACTTAAATAAATATTCAAAACTATAACAATAAGAACTAAAAGTTTACTAATAGCAACAACAACAACAACAACAACAACAACAGCAACAACAGCAACAACAACAACAACAACAACAACAACAACAACAACAACAACAACAACAACAACAAACAACAACAACAACAACAACAACAACAACAACAACAACAACAACAACAACAACAACAACAACAACAACAACAACAACAACAACAACAACAACAACAACAACAACAACAACAACAACAACAACAACAACAACAACAACAACAACAACAACAACATAAAACAACCTCCAACAACATCAACAACATCACAAACAACCTCCAACAACAACAACAACAACAACAACTATCTAACATCTTCAACCTGCATAAAAAAACAATATTTCGAGCTCATGGGTCCTTATCTCTCCAACCTAAACCCATCTTTGAATCTTTCATACCATTAGTAAATATTAATCATTTAATTAACTGTTATGAGACGAAAATTCGGCAGCTGTTCCCTACAGTTCTCCAAATACACAATGTTGAATAACTTGTCACTCGACATATGTATTCAGAGAACATTAAAGGAACTGTCAACCAAAATTAATCGTCAAATAACAATTAAAAAAATAATTAGTATTTACCACCTAAATGGCATGAAAGATTCAAAGACAGTCCCAAAACGGGGACTATTCAAGAATTACATCTAATGTGTAATTCTTGAACGGGTACTAAGTCTATCATATATGAACAACATTTTCTTAATAATTGTGCCAAAAGTAAAGTTAGACAAATGACCGAGACGGAGGGAGTAATAATAATTATACTATATTAATAATTATAACAATTCAAAGGAGGGAGGGAAAGATGGGGTGGGGGCGGCGACAGGGAGGGAAAGAGAAGAAAGAAGGGAAAGGGGAAAAGGAGGAAAGAGAAGGGGGGAGGGGGCGACGGGTCCGGCCAAGGGAGGGGGGTGGCGCCGGCAAGGAGAGGAAGAAGGTGGCGCCGGCAAGGGGAGGGGGTGCTAGATCTGAAAAATCAATTTAAGAAGAGGGAGAGAGAAAGAGAAAGAGGGGCGTACCAATTGAAGGATCCGGTGGCTCCGGTGGTGGCTCCAGTGCTGTAGGTGGTGGCTCCGGTGGTCTTGGTTTAGGGTGGCGCCGGTGGGGTCTTCGGTAGGGTTGACGATTGTAAAATAATTTGGGTTTTGTAAAAAGGAAACACGGGGAAAGAGAAAAGGCTGTTTGGATATATCAAAAAAACTTGCGACGGAATTTCCTTTGCAAGTCCGTCGCAAATTTAATATTAAAAAAGTATAGCAACGGAATTTCCGTTGCAAGGTCCGTCGCATAGCAACTTGCCACCTAGCTTTCCAGTGATGGGTTTTCAATCAGTGATTTGCTTTTGCGACAGAAAATCTGTCGCATATTCCGTCGCTAATATCTCTTTTGCGACGGAAATTCCGTCGCAGAAGTTCCCGCCATGTAAAACTTCTAGGCGCCATGGCTGGAAACTCTGCTACGGAATGTCCGTCGCAACTCCGTCGCAGGTTTCTATTTCCGTCGCAGGTTTATATTTCCGTCGCAGGATCCGTCGCAAATGTCTTTTAGCTACGGAATTTATGTCCGTCGCAAATATTCCGTCACTAATGAAATTCTTTTTTTGTAGTGCTAGTTAATTAATCCCGTCGCAGAAGTTAATTCTTTTTTGTCCGTCGGAATTTATGTTCTGTTTTGGAGTTTTTAATATTAAAGCGTACCCTAATTGTGAAAGACAAGTTTTCCTTTTATAATAACAATCTAATTAACTAAAAATTAATTTAGGAAATCCGAAAGCTGTCAAACACTAGGTTGCTCGATCGAGCAAATGTGAATCTGCTCGATCGAGCATGACGTCAGCCCGACTCGATCGAGCATAGTGATGTTGCTCGATCGAGCATCCTTCAGATGGCTTGTTTCTTCGTTTTACTTCATTTCTTCTCCACCGCTCTTGAATCCCGTGCCTAACCTTCTACGATCTGACTCCGCTATGCTCCATACCAACTCAAAAAGCTCCAAATGCATCCAATCTGCATTAAAACATAATAGAAGCGGCAAAATCGATATTCTAGATAAAATAGCATAGAAACAAGCAAGGAAATACAATAAATCGAGTCTTATGTATCTAAGGGAAGCATAAAATATGTAAATAAATAGTGATCATCAATAGTGTAAGGCACCCTTCACGTCTTGGGCCCAATGCTTTTTTCTTGTGCCTAGCCAAAGTTGAACCTTGGGATCTGATACCACTTGTTGTGCGGAAGCGTGAATATGTCGCGTTGATCCTCTTCTGCGTCAGTGTCCACTGTCCATAATAGTACGATATTGTCCACTTTGGGTCAACCCCTCACGGATTTACTCTTAGTCTTCTTCCCAAAAGGTGTCGTATAATTATATTTGTGGACACTTATAAAGATTTTCTTTCACCTTTATTCAAACTATCGCATATCCTAATGCGACTCAAAGAGTCACATATCTAAGAGTCGCCATGTATTCCCATCACCCGCCCTCACGCCCATCGCTGCTCCCTCATGCCTTTTAAGACTAAGGGGTCAAGTCAATTAATATGTTAAACTGTACAAAGGACAGGAAATTTCCGGTCAGTTTTATGAGGTTTAGTTTCAATTATTTATGCGTCTTCATGTGTCTATCATCTCACTTCAGATACCAGACCTTTCCATGAAGAAACGGAAAGTCATACACAAGTTCAGCAACATCGCTGCGACACGTGGAGCCCGCCTTGCTGCAGCAGGAATTTTTAGGATTCTGAAGAATGTGGGAAGAGACACATTGGCAAATTGGGAGAACCAAAGAACGAGAGTTATACTGAGTTCCGAGTGTGGGAAAAAATCAGCATTGAACATGGCAATGATGGTTGTGGAATTGGAACTGCACTTCTTGTTGCTTCTCACTCTCGCAATCTCGAGGTTGATGAAAAATGAGTAATTAGCTGTTAATTGTTATTCTTCCATTCCAATATAAGCATCCTATTGGAATGGGGGAGTACAATGTCATTGCCGGAATAGTTGATAACATTAATTACCATGTAAGCTCATTAATGATTTTACTCCCCACGACATTCTGTCCTTCTATAGTATATGGAGGAGCATATATTCCGGCCAGAGGTGATACATCAATAAATCGGGAG
Organism: Heliosperma pusillum; assembly: GCA_022085475.1. Taxonomy (NCBI): domain Eukaryota; kingdom Viridiplantae; phylum Streptophyta; class Magnoliopsida; order Caryophyllales; family Caryophyllaceae; genus Heliosperma; species Heliosperma pusillum. Next base: position 10,604 of record JAIUZE010069077.1, read on the forward strand.
TTCTAAAGTTCAAAGTTCCACTTCTACAAAAATAATAAATGACTGATAAGACGATATTTATTCATATTTACACCCCTTATCTATGTGTTTTTACCATCGTCGTTCGCAGAATTTTTAGTTAATTGTTATATGTTTGAGAGTTTCGTGATTTAATTACTTGTCTATTATTTTCCGTGTTAATTTTTGGATTAAAAGGAGATGAGCCGATACATCACAAGACCGTTCGAATTACGGGGACAATAACAGAGGTTGGCCTTATGCAATTAAGTGGACCAAAAATAAGTAAGAACCAAATAACTTCAAGGATTTGCACGTGGGAAGAGAAAGACCAAGTGAATCTAAGGGCCCAAGTTGACAAATTGGAATTGAATAACAAAGTTCCAGTGCAGTGAACAAGTTAACATGGGCCAAGTAATTGAAAGCCGAAACCAAAGAAACAGAGGACGAACTAAGAAAATAAAAGAGCAGAAGAAAGTAAGCTACTGGAATTCTGGAAGCGTGCACAGTAACCAGACAGAGATGGAACTCAACTCCGTCTCGAATTCCTAATTTCTATCTCCTACAATAATTTTTTTACAAAATCTATCCCAAATACTTTCCAAAATATATCCAAAATTTGAGCCAAATATCATTATAAATACCCGACTCTTTTATCAGAATAATGGAGGTGAATACCCATATCTTTTATAGAGAAAGATGAGCGAAATGAGTGACGGTTTGATCACTTTGGGTCACAATACGAAGATGAAGCAGTTCTAGGACGTAGTCTTAGTACACGTCCGAGTACGGGTGGATTCGGGCTTGATCGGAGGTGCGAAATCAGATGGTCGAGTTGCAGGTTCCGAGCAATAAATAAGTTCTTTGTACTTCTTCTTGTATCTAATTTATGGTTGGATTCGTTGATTAATTTTAATATTAAACCGTTAGTTGTTTAATTGTTAATCTTTCGGTTATTTGTATCCAAAGTTTTGCTCGTTTTAATATAAAGTTGCAATTCAGTTTATTAATTTGTTATCTTATTTTTTTTGGTGAATAAGAAGAGGGATTATCCCGAGTACATCAAAAGTAATAAAATTACAAATCTAAGCGAAAGTAAAATGACTAACTAGCATTTAACCGATAGCGGATGGAACAATTCGAGGCCATGAGACACCTCCAATATCCTGTTGAAGAAGTTGAAAAAGATCTCGAGGGACCTCCGGTTTTCCCATAATAATGAGTTGACGGGTTTGATGGACTGCTTGATTGGCCAAACAATCAGCACATTTGTTCGTCTCCCTATAAACATGCTGGATGGCCGCTTGCCAATTCGACTCGTTCAGTAGTGCTTTGCAAATTTGAATCAAATGAACGTGAGTGGATGGGTAATTCGCCTCGGATATTATGAACCCCTTCACCACTTTTGAGTCCGTGTGGATCATTAGACGATTTATCCCTCTATCAATTGCCAACAAGAGACCTCGTCGAAGCGCCATGAGCTCCGCCCTCGTTACCGATGCTATCCCCAATCTCTCGGAAAAGGCTGCCAAAACCCGACCCCTACTGTCACAAAGAATTCCTCCCGATCCTTCCATACCCGGGTTGACTTCGGACGCTCCATCAATAATAAGAAGGATACAATTCGATGGTGGTGCTACCCATCGAAAATACATTTCCATGTATCTTTGCCTTTTCGATTTAATGCATACATCCAACGCCTCTTTTGCATTTATCACTTCCCATATTCGTTGGTTCAAGAAGGCATAGCGATCTTCCGGGATTGCATCGAGATGATTAAATATCCGACAGTTTCGCCATCTCCATAGCCACCACACCGAGACTGAAAAGGTCGTAGCCCACGGACTGAGTTCATCTTTGTCGTGGTGCTCCAGGTTCAAAGCAACCCAGTCCTTGATGTTTATGCTTTCCATAAAGGCTGTCGAACGCGAGAAGGAGAACAACCTCCATATTTTTCGAGCTTTAGGGCATGCCCTAAGTAGGTGCAGAGCGGTTTCTTCGGCCTCATTGCACAGTTCATAATATGGGTCTTCAGTGAAGCCCCGGCGCGCTCTATTTACGTTGATCATCGCCCTATCGTGTAACAAACGCCATAAGAACATTCTCATTTTTTGTGGAGCCCAAGTCTTCCAAGGTAACTTCCAAATGGAGTCTTCTTCCGTCATTGGTAGAACACGGATCAAGCTAATGGCAGACTTGACCAAAAAGAAACCCGAGGATGTGCCATTCCAGTAGACTCTATCGCCATTTTCCTCCCCTGTTTTCAACTCATATGACGCAATCGTTTGCAACACTTCAAACGAGAAATAATCCGCAAACATCTCCCACTTCCAACCAAACACCTCATCCCACATATCGGCTACAGTAGCATCAGCGAGGGAAAGAGGGATAGGTAGTGACGTCAAGTTTGCTAAGGGTATTTCGAGAGCCCACCTATTTTTCCAGAAATTAGTAGTCTCACCATTCCTGACCGCTGATCCTAACCCTTCCTTAAGGATATCTACCCCTTCAACGATGCCCTTCCACGTATTATAACTTACTGCTTTCGATTTAAATATACCCACATCACACCTCCCTTTACAATATTTATTCCGAATCACCCTAGCCCATAGGGCATTTGGTTCGGACAATATTCGTCAACCCAGTTTGGCCATGAATGCGACGTTGACCTGACGCATCGACCGGAGCCCAAGGCCCCCTTCAGTTTTCTCTTTGGTAACCGTGTCCCAGGAGATGAAATTAATCCCTCTTGAGTTATGATCTCCCCCCATAGGAACTTCCTAGATTTCTTATCTAAATCGTCACACATGCTTCGGGGGAGCTTAGAAGTTTGCATAGCGTAAGAAGGAATTGACGCCATAGTGGATTGGATAAGAGTAGCTCTTCCTGCTAACGATAAATGTTTAGATTTCCATTCCGAAAGGCGTTTCTCCACTTTCGTGGTTATGAATTCAAAAGTTTCTCTTGTTACCCTGCCATTGATTGTGGGCATTCCTAGATACATTCTCAGGTCCTCCGATCGTTGAATTTGAAGTTCGCACTGTGGGAAATATCGGTGTACTCCCCTTTAAATTTTCGGATTATAATGAAATTATAACTATATGAATTTCTAGTCATAAATGAAATTGCATAATATAAAACAAGAGATTAAGAAATAACCTTCGGTCCTAGTAAAAGGCCTAAGAACAAATACCAAAGTAGGTATTCTCCTAATCGTTACACCCAAGATGGTTCAAGAAATGCCTTCGTCGTGCTAGAACGAATACCCAAAAATTACTTCTAATTTTGTGTGTATATTGATGATGAATATCAAGATCAATGAGAGGATTAAAATCAGAATTTTTCTCCTCTTTTTCTTTTGTGTGTGCCGTGAGATAAGAGTAGTGATTAGGGTTTTTATTTTTCTGTTTTTCCCTCTTGTAGCGGTGAGATCCAAGAGCCCAAAAAAAACCTAGTTTCCTAATTTCACTCAACCTCTATTAGGCAGTTAGCATCTCATATAATATGTACATAATATAATATGTATTCTAATTATTACTAGTAATGGACCGTTACATAAAACGAGTAATGCCGGACCAATACACTATAATAATATCGTGTAATACATATCCGCCAACTTAAATATAACAGTTTATATTTAGTTTAGACCAACATTATAATTAATTAAATATAACATTTTATATTCAATTACCAGCTAACATTATTTAATCGTTCTTAAATAATCGTATCATCATCACAAGTCAAATACATCGACTAACCTTTTAGTCATTAAATAAGACATCAATATGATTATTTTCTCAAATAATCACATCTCTCAAACACATCCTATAGGTGTGGCTTTTAGGGATCAGTTGATCACCGCCATCTGCATGACAATAACGTCAAACTTATCTAGCAAGCCAACTGTTATCGATAAATGTTAATCAACTGATTATAATACAAAGTATACCCTGTGAACCTTAGCTGTTATCACACTAACTGTGGAGGACACTAGCTCCAACAATCTCCCACTTGTCCTTACAAGTGTATGTGCGATAACCGATTCTCATATCCTTAAATTTCTCCCACTCAATGTAAAACAATTTGCAAAGTCCGCATTCACAAAGGTCGTATTTTACAAGTGATCAGTATCAAGAGTGGTTTTCCCGACTAGAGAGTAACTCAACTGATAAACGAATCATTATTCGAGCATGGCCATGCATTTCAGTTACTACTCCTCGAGTGGCTCTGAGAAATAACAAAACCTGATAAAGGGTTGGATATTTTCCTCAACTCGAATCCTGCAGATGTAAGCACAGTATGAAATGACCCAGTAAAAATCTGCTTGGCCTCCTGTTACGGTCGACCGTGAGAAAGAAACCAAAGTCACCCAAAAACTGTCTTAATCTCAAGAGACAGTCGATAGTCAAAAGAATCGACTCTAGGAACACTATGGACGTCCAAGCCACGACCTGGCACCGAATGTTGTTAAACATTTAGGACTCCATAACGTCGTCACGAATTACAATGTCCTACGAGGTATCCTTATAACTCGTATTTGTGATCGATCAGTCAACAGTTTGACTTATGGCTCGTTGAACCCACCATCAATCGACTCAACAATATAATAGCCAGAGTTATCAGCTCATGTAGGCGATTACGGACCAAAACACATATAATGTTATTCAGTTCACTTTGTGGTGTTCAATGTTGTCCATACAATCCACATGAAAAACAAAATATGAAAACAATACGATGAAGTTATTATTAGTATATGAAAAAGATGTATCTAATTCATACAAACAGCTAATACAACTCAGGAACACGTTTAATTCCCATGGAAGTAACGTGCCCTACATGCTTATCATGTCTTAACGGTTTAGTGAGAGGATCTGCTATGTTATCATCCGTAGCAATCTTGTCTATCACTATCTCCTTTTGCTCCACGTAATCTCTGATCATGTGAGCCTTCCGAAGTACATGTCTAGATTTGTTGCTAGACCTAGGCTCCTTAGCCTGGAATATGGCACCACTATTATCACAATAGATGGTGATTGGGTCATTCGAACTAGGAACTATGGCAAGTCCTTGTAAGAATTGACGCATCCATATAGCTTCCTTTGCAGCCTCTGAAGCGGCATAGTACTCGGACTCAGTCGTAGAATCTGCTATAACACTCTGCTTGGAGCTTTTCCAGCTGACCGCAGCGCCATTAAGAGTAAATACGAATCCAGACTGAGATTTCGAGTCATCCCGGTCCGTTTGGAAGCTAGCATCTGCGTAACCGGTTGCGCAAAGCTCAGTCTCTCCTCCATAAGTCAATACCCAATCCTTAGTCCTCCGTAGGTACTTAAGGATATTTTTAACAGCCATCCAGTGTGTTTCACCTGGATTGCCTTGGTACCGACTGGTCATACTCAAAGCATATGCCACGTCTGGACGTGTGCATATCATGGCGATCGATCCTATGCTGATAAGGAATTCGACTCATGCGCTCGACCTCTTCAGATGTCTTGGGTGCCTGAGCTTTACTCAAATGCATCCCAGACGTCATTGGAAGATACCCCTTCTTGGAGTTGGTCATGCTGAACCTTTCAAGAATCTTATCTATATAAGACTCCTGACTGAGTGATAACATCCGTCGTGATCTATCTCTGTAGATACGGATTCCCAATATGCGCTGTGCCTCGCCCAGATCTTTCATCTGGGAATGGTTCTTTAACCATACCTTAACCGAAGATAAGAGAGGAATATAATTCCCTATCAAGAGTATGTCATCGACATACAATATCAAGAAAACGATTTTACTCCCACTCGACTTGCCATATAAGCATGGTTCCTCAACCGATCGAGTGAAACCATTTGCTTTTATGACTTGGGTGAAACGATGATTCCAACTCCGAGAAGCTTGCTTAAGTCCATTAATGGAACGCTTAAGCTTGCACACTTTCTTAGGATTTTTAAGGTCAATGAAACCTTCGGGTTGTACCATGTACAACTCTTCCTCCAAATAACCGTTTAAGAAAGCGGTTTTCACGTCCATCTGCCAAATTTCATAGTCATGAAAAGCAGCAATCGCTAAGATTATCCGAACGGAACGCAGCGTGACTACGGGTGCAAAAATTTCATTATAATGCAATCCTTGCACTTGAGTGAAACCTTTTGCCACTAGTCGTGCCTTATAGGTGTCTGGTTATCCCCCTACGGAATGCTTTATCATGTAAAGCCATTTGCACTGAAGAGGCCGAACCTTATCAGGCAAATCAACCAGATCCCATACGTCATTCTCATACGTAGAGTCCATCTCGGATTGCATGGCCTCAAGCCATAGCTTTGAGTCGGAACAGGTCATGGCTCCTTTATAGGCAGCAGAAGATGAAGGAACATCTTCCTCAATCGGTTGCTCGGTTGTTGGTTCTTGAATCTCCGACAAATCGAAGGTTCTATCACTCGTCTTGTTCACGAGAAATTCTTTTTCTAGAAACTTCGCACTAGCCGCAACAAAAACACGTTGTTCGGTAGGCGAATAAAAGTAATGACCAAACATTCCTTTTGGATAACCAATAAAGTATGTCTTGAACGATCGCGGGCCGAGCTTATCCTCGTGTCTCCACTTGACATAAGCCTCGCAACCCCAAACCCGAATAAAGGACAAGTTAGGGACTGTTCCCTTCCACATTTCAAATGGAGTCTTGTCAACAGCTTTAGACGGACTTCGGTTAAGTATAAGAGTAGCTGACAAAAGAGCATAGCCCCACAATGAATCAGGCACTACCGTGTGACTCATCATGGATCGAACCATATCAAGTAATGTTTGATTTCTCCGTTCGGACACACCATTTAATTGAGGTGTTCCAGGTGGAGTTAACTGTAGTACTACACCACAGTTTTTAAGGTGTTGATCAAACTCATTCGAAAGATATTCGCCACCACGATCTGAACGTAGTGCTTTAATCTTTCTACCCAGCTGGTTTTCAACCTTATTCTGGTATTCCTTGAACTTATCAAAGGACTCACTTTTGTGCTTCATTAAGTAGACATATCCATATCTACTCAAATCGTCCGTGAAAGTGATAAAATATCTATAGCCATCTCTAGCGTTGATTGACATAGGTCCACACACATCAGTATGTATGAGGCCTAATAGGTCAGCAGCGCGCATTCCAACACCTTTGAAGGAAATTCGAGTCATTTTGCCTATGAGACATGATTCACACGTGCCAAAAGATGCATAGTCAAATGGGGAGATAGTCTCATTGTCAATGAGCTTCTTCACGCATTTTTCATTTATGTGTCCCATACGGCAATGCCATAGATAGGTTTGATCTTTGTCACCAACCTTTACCTTTTTATTACCCACATGCAATATATCTGTGGTTTGATCTAAAATATAAATTACATTCATGGAAACTGCTTTACCATAAATCATTTCGTTAAAGGAGAAAATACAGCTATTATCCTTTATTACAAATGAAAAACCGTTCTTATCGAGTACGGAAACAGAAATAATGTTTTTAGATAAACTGGGTACATAGTAACAGTTATTTAAAAATAACTCAAATCCACTTGGGAGTTGGATTACATATGTTCCCACTGAAACGGCAGCTACTCTTGCTCCATTCCCCACTCGCAGGTCTACATCACCCTTTTCGAGAGTTTTGATGTTTCTTAGGCCCTGCAAATGATTACACAGATGAGAACCACAACCAGTATCAAGTACCCAAGTTCCGAAACTTGCATGGTTAATCTCAATCATATGAATAAAAGAAGACATACCAACAGGAGTGACGCGGCCTGCTTTTACGTCTTCAGCATACACGGGACAGTTCCGCCTCCAATGCCCAGTCTTGTGGCAATGGTGGCACTCCATGTTTTCTTTGCTCTTTGTCTTGCCTTGTGAGCTACTGTTAGTCTCACCAGGCCCACTCTTGCCCTTTCCTGGCTTCTTGAACTTCGGCTTCCCTACAGCTAGGTCGGCCTGAGCCTTGCCCTTACCCTTACCCTTTTTTGCAATCATGAGAACGTCCTGCTTCAGACTACCACTCAAATTCAGATCCTTCTCAGACTGTTTGAGAAGTTAGCGTAGCTGATGAGGATTTCTCTTCAAATCATTCATATAGTAATTTGCCCTGAATTGGGCAAAACCATCATGAAGTGAATGAAGCATGCGGTCAATGACCACACTCTCTTTGATTTTGCAATCAAGTGCCTCCTGTTTTTCAAGATTCTCGATCATATCGAGAATGTGTGGGCTAACCGGTTGGCCCTTCTAGAGTTTCGCTTCAAAGAAGCGAGTGGTAAGCTCATACATAACGATCTGCAGTGCTTTTGAGAACTAGTTAGTGAGCGTGGTGAAAATCTTGTTTGCACCTTGGGCAATGAATCGTCTTTGCAAATTGGATTTCATTGAAAAGATGAGTACGTTCTTTATCGCACCCGCCTCCATTACGAAATCACTATAAGCAAGTGATTCATTTGCTCTTACATTGGGGCCTGGGTTAGGTGGTAGTGGCTCAGTCAAGTACTTGAGCTTACCGTAAGCTATGGCAGCATTCCGTAATAAAGTCTCCCAGTCCGCAAAGTTGGACCCATTATTCTTCAGTCGCGTGTACTGATTCATATTGTCCATGAACATCTTAAGCCAGGATTCGCGTGCGAGCGTGGCACTTGGCATAGGGGCATCAGCATGTCCAGCCATTTGTTATAACAATTTTATCGATATAAATGAATGCTACACTGCGAAAAGGAGATAAAACATAATAAGCATTTTCATCGTTTTAATTAAGTCTGATGCAAAACCGATTAATGCGAAGACTCTTGCATTTATACAATTGACCTCCCTCAAGTATTATATAAATGATCTCAAGACTCAATTTCTGTAAATTGATAAGCCAACTTCTTGGCTAATTCTACTTTTAGAATTCCTGGTCGATAAATTTCTGTAAATTCTATCTTTAACCCATCATAATCACGAGATATTACTCGGACTATAATGTTGAGGTAAAATAGGTCAACACGTACTACTTACCCAACGTAGAAGGGATCATATGGAGAGTAAGGTCCTATATGCCTACCGACGAAGAAGGGAGTCATAGTAGTTTTCCCTATAAAGACTAATCTCAATTTTGGGTTTTTAAAGGAAGGTCCATCAACTTTAATTTTATTCATTTAAGTGAACGAATGATCCAGCATTTTGAGAATGAATAATTTAAGATGATAGTTTTTAGAATTTTGAGTGACATCTGGATGTCCATGATAATTAACATACAATCTATATGAGTCAATTTTCATGCAATTAAGTAGTACTAGGTGGTTTGGTTTAGGCGGAATATGATGCAATAACTATCATGCAAAAGAAAAACAATAAGAACGGAAAAATGAAAAACAAAGTACAAAGTCCTAGTGTGGCCTATCCTATCAAAATAGAACAAAAATACACTTTGGAATCCATCCTTATGGACCCTAGAAACTTGACTTGATGTTCCATCTTGGTCCATGTAGCGGGAGTGAGCTATCCGATCTCCATCTTTGGTCTTCTCAAAAATACAATTTTTTAAAAATTACAAAATATAAACCTATTTACATTCTAATTTAAAAATTATAATTAAAGATTACAAAGGGGAGATTCGAGATCTCTCAATACATCAAAGACCATGTTACCATCATTACGATAACACAATCTACTAAGGCCATACTAAGCAATACAAATTACAACCTTTTCTAAAAATACCAAAATAATCCATTCATCCATTCATTCATTCAACAAAATAAAATGCATCAACAAAATAAATTAAACATTCAAGACATAATTCATTAATTATGATGATTAATTTATCCAAACCACCTTTAAAATAATCAAAATTATGTGACAATTCCTTAATTGTAAACAACAATTTTAATCAACCATAATCCAATTTAATTCATATTATCGGGTATAACATAAATTAAATTCAACATTATTTTAAACCTTTTTAAAATAATAGGTTATCTATCATTGTGAACTTTTTCACAACAACAAAACAACATACATTATCTTTATAATGCAATAAACTAAAAAAAAAAAAAAATTCACTATTCACGGATGAACAGTACCCGTGAACAGTTCCATGCAAATTTTTTTTTTTTTCGGTTTTAATCAAAACAAAACAAACACAAATTAATCTTTTTAATTTGATCATGCTAATAAAACTACATCGGTACAAACATTCAACATCTAATCATTATTAAACATTGATACAAACTAGATGATTCAAATTAACCTTTTAAAATGAATATCTAAATCATGATTAATCGATTATCAAATTACTCAACTAATTATAATTATTTTGTATATTCATATCGAAAAATTTAGCACAATGAATGTTCTTTAACATCCAAAACAAATTCCTTTTACATTTCAATTTAATCCTCAATAAATCAAAATATCAACAAATTCATTATATTATTATCTTAACATATTAAAACAACAACATATATGAATCAAAAAAGAAAAAACAAGGCAAAAAAATTTTTTTCCTCACGGCTGAAATAGTGCCGTGAACAGTACCAAATTTTTTTTTTCCCTGCCCGTGAACAGTACCAAAAAAAAAAAACACAAACCCTAATTTTTTTCTTCTTTCAGCCGAAACAAAAAAAACAAAACAAAAATTTCTAATCTTATATTTCATCAAATATGAAAACATATAAAATAATTTCATAGCCAAATGCTCTGATACCACTTGTGGGAAATATCGGTATACTCCCCTTTAAATTTTCGGATTATAATGAAATTATAACTACATGAATTTCTAGTCATAAAAATGAAATTGCATAATATAAAACAAGAGATTAAGAAATAACCTTCGGTCCTAGTAAAAGGCCTAAGAACAAATATCAAAGTAGATATTCTCCTAATCGTTACACCCAAGATAGTTCAAGAAATGCCTTCGTCGTGCTAGAACGAATACCCAAAAATTACTTCTAATTTTGTGTGTATATTGATGATGAATATCAAGATCAATGAGAGGATTAAAATCAGAATTTTTCTCCTCTTTTCCTTTTGTGTGTGCCGTGAGATTAGAGTAGTGATTAGGGTTTTTATTTTTCATTTTTTCCCTCTTGTAGCCGTGAGATCCAAGAGCCAAAAAAACCTAGTTTCCTAATTTCACTCAACCTCTATTAGGCAGTTAGCATCTCATATAATATGTACATAATATAATATGTATTCTAATTATTACTAGTAATGGACCGTTACATAAACCGAGTAATGTCGGACCAATACACTATAATAATATCGTGTAATACATATCCGCCAACTTAAATATAACAGTTTATATTTAGTTTAGACCAACATTATATACATTAATTAAATATAACATTTTATATTCAATTACCAGCTAACATTATTTAATCGTTATTAAATAATCGTATCATCATCACATTGACTAACCTTTTAGTCAAATACATCGACTAACCTTTTAGTCATTTAATAAGGCATCAATATGATTATTTTCTCAAATAATCACATCTCTCAAACACATCCTATAGATGTGACTTTTAGGGATCAGTTGATCACCGCCATCTGTATGACAATAACGTCAAACTTATCTAGCAAGCCAACTGTTATCGATAAACGTTAATCAACTGATTATAATACAAAGTATACCCTGTGAACCTTAGCTGTTATCACACTAACTGTGGAGGACACTAGCTCCAACACACACGTGATATCCGCTGCGAGATTTTCATCCACATTTACGGAGAAGAAGACCTTGGACTTATCGTGACTCACCGATTGGCCCGAGGCTTGGCAAAACAGATTTAGGCACTTCTTAATTGTTTTCGTTTGTTGCACTAATGCTTCACCAAAAAGGATGATGTCATCCGCAAAGAATAAATGGGAAAGTATTGGTCCTTGCTTGCTAGAAGGGAAGCCTTTCCAAGTGCCATTACTAATTTCCTGTTCAATCAATTGGCTTAACTTTTCCATACACATTGTACATATATACGGGGAAAGTGGTTCTCCTTGCCTGATGCCTCTAGTTGGTGAGAAATAGGGAGTCTTTTCCCTATTCCAAAGTACACTTAGGGAAGAGTTTGTCAGACAATTCATTATTGTCTCAACCATTATGGACGGGAGTAGCATATCCTGAAGTGTATGCTCAATAAACGGTCATTTAAGCTTATCATATGCTTTCTCCAGGTCTAGTTTCAAAGCCATGAATCCCAGATGGCCCTTCTTACACCTCATAGAATGCAGAGCTTCCTGAACTATTATGATACTATCCGTAATCTGTCGCTTAGGTACGAAACTTGTCTGAACAGGATTAATTAAAATAGGGAGTATCGGCTTCAAATGGTTCACTATCATCTTGGTGATAATCTTATACGAGACATTGCAAAGACCAATTGGACGAAATTGATTAGCCTTGTTTGGTCTGTCTACTTTCGGGATTAACACAATGAATGTCTCGGCCAGTTTATCTGGTAGGACTCCGTCTTTCAGCGACTTTAGGACCATGTGACACAGACTCGGATGAATTAAGTCTTATTGGGATTGATAGAATACAGCTTGAAAGCCATCAGGTCCCGGTGCTTTGAAAGGAGACATTTGATTCAAAGCCATTTGGATCTCAGTTATAGTGTAGTCCCTTTCAAATTTTGTTCTCTCGCCACTGCTCAATAGCGGAAATAAGCCAGTAGGGAAATTATTAAGGCTTCTCGTACATGACTGGCCTGGAAAGATGTTTTGAAAATATTCAATGACCAATCCCTTAACAATCGAGGAATCCCATATCCAATTTCCATTGTCGTCCTGTAGGCTCTCAATTCGGTTTCTTTTGCGGCGAATAATGGTGCTCAAGTGAAAAAAATTTGTATTCCGATCGCCATCACAAATTTGCTCCATTCGAGATTTTTGAAACCATAATAATTCATCTTCCCTTATAACGGTATCCAGTTGTTGCTTAAATTTAAACTCACGTTGAAAAAGAAATCTTGAGCCTCGGGTTAGCAGTTTCTGTACACCCAAAAGACGTCTTAGGAGGCTTTTCTTTCGCTCAAAAATATTGTGAAATACCTCTCTATTCCATTTATGAAGCATCTCCGAAAATTGGGTGATAAACGGAATTAAAGGTTCGTCGTTCTTCCAGTTCTCCCTTCACAAAGTTCCTGAATTTATCGTGACACATCCAAGCCGCTTGGAAGCGAAATGGCCCGATCATTCTAGTTACTGGAGCAAAACCCGTAGTACTCATAATTAATGGACAGTGGTCCGATTGGTTCTGGACCAGATGACGTGTTGAACCTTCCTAAAAAATTACTCGCCAACTGGAATTGCACATAGCACGATCAAGTCGAGCCCACTGTCTAGTTTCCGGTGACGATCCCCGTTACCAAGTATGACTCGGACCTGCAAAGTCCAGATCAATCCAATCATTTCCTTCACACCACAAGTTGAATTTGTTACACCGTCGTCGCATAGTATCGCTTTGGTCATTCCTTTCGTGTAAGAATCTAGTATCATTAAAGTCTCCCATTGCAAGCCAAGGTTGGTGCTGAGATCGAGCAAAACATTCAAGATCACGCCAAAGTTCCTCCTTCCTTGTAGTCTCCGGACTAGCATAAACAGCCATGAACAAACAAGGTACCTCCCCGACTCTAGATATCGCAACATTGATGTGTTGAGGGTGGTGAATTATAGGAACGACATGAAGACATTCCGGCTTCCAGAACAGCCATATACCACCTTGAAATCCTTCTGCTTCCACTCGAGTCTTACCCCCGTAGTTTATGCGATCACAAACTTTTTGTGCTGTCTCTCCACTAATTTGAGTTTCTACATACAAAGGCAATAATTTGGGGGTTGTTAACTCGAATTAATTCTTTAAGCATAGTTAAAAAGGCAGGACTCCAGGTACCCTGAACATTCCAACGTTAAAATACTCAACGCGGGATGGTTAGACAATTGGTTAGGATATCTATCCATCAAACAACTTAGGAGAAACGAAACCGAGGACAAGTAAGCCTCATATATTTTTATTAGAGCCCGAATTATCTGCGGCTCCAATTTTACCGCCAGGAGAAGATCCGGTCTCATTGATCTGAGCATGATTATCACATTGAATTCCATTATCATCGAGTACACCAATGGACTCGTGACTATTAATGTTGGACCGCATGTTGGTGATGTCACAAAGAGGGATAGAGGTGGAGGGATCTCCAGAAGGCGGGTCAGGGGGGTGTGGGTTTTGGAGAATGGGTGTGGCATGTGTTGGGAGTAAGGTACTAACAACAGGGCGACTCGATTTTTTTTGGAGATTTCTTAACACCCGACACGCCAAGTTTTTTTTAATTGAAAGATCTTCCGAACTCCCACTTTTCAAAGAATTTGATGGTATTTTGTGTGATTCTGTTTTATTGAGCTTTTGTGTAAATATATGGAGAGGATACGTTGGAGTTTTAGTATGATTAGGAAACAGAATAGAAGTTGAATTAGGAAGGATTTCTGAAATCTTCTCGATATCTTGTGGGGCACTAGAGTTTCCAAAAATATGGGGACTAAGAATATTTCATCTGTTAGCGTGATTTTTGGAAAATTTGTTTGAATTAGCCACAATAGCGGGATCTTGAATGGGCAAACGGATATCATCCGTAACTGATTTCTGTGCTCGTGTAGGGCCATATCGAGTTACCTCCGTCACCCCCGGGGTTGCATTCATCTTCTCTTCTTGCACTCGAACGTCTACTAAGATCTCGCTTGTATCTTGTGCTTGCTGATCACACTCAATATTCTCTAATGCGCCGAATCGAGAACCCCCTGCTTTGGTAACTTTAGGAATGCTTACCCTAGGGATTTGTTGAGCTAATTCCCCTGTTCCTTTCTCTTTTTCTAGCCTTGGCTTGCGACGGACTGGTTTCTTGACATGCATCCACGCTCCGTACGATTCGAAGCAAAGTCCCCTTCACTTTCTTTACTGTTTGAAAACATTGGGCATTTGGCGTCCGTATGGCCAAGTCTGCCACATTTGTAGCAAACTTGCCGCAATCCTTCATATTGAATTATCCATACCTTGCCATTAAGTCAGAACTTTGATAGGAGTGGTTTCGATAAGTCAACTTCCACACTCATTCGGATGAATTGTCCCCGTTCCGCCATAGCAGTTGGGGTGTCAATCTGAATTACCATGCCTACTTTGTTTCCTATTTTATGAAGGATATCCTTATGGTAATATTCAATTGAAAGTTGTGGGATTCTAATCCAAGTGGTCAGGAAACGAATTGGTTCATCTGTACTAATGAAATTTGGGATCCACTTGCGGATTGTAAGGTAGTTATCCCCAATCATCCAGGGGCCCTGCGTAAGGACATGTTCAAAATCATCAGGATTGGTGAAACGCGCAACGTAATAGGCACAACCCACATTAGTAAGGGTTCGATCGCCCTTTAGCGCCCATTTCTTTTTGACTTGTCTAACTAGTGAATAGTATCCGATAGTTTTATCGAACATTTTGATGATTAAGGAGTCCTTCCAGTTTTTCCTAATTTTCTATTTTTCCTCCTTCATAGACAGCGTTGTCCAGAATATTAAATCCCGAATCGTGGTTTATCGTGAACGTTGGAGAACACCCTCTGTCAAGCGAGTCTTTATATGATAATTTAGGGATCGAATTTCGATTTACACGAGTGTCCAAACTATCCGGAACAAACGACAAATCCATGTCGTCAGAAGTGTCTTGACTCGAAGGGCCTTGATCAATCAGATTGGGATTCATTGTTAATCCAGGATCTTGATCGAATTTGTCTGGCGGAGAAGAAAGAGGGTTTTCGTAGGGTTTTTTCGAAAGGGAGCATTTCATAACAATTATTTTGCTAAAAAAAAACATGTTTGGTTGTTTAATTTCTATCTTATTATGGTCTGGAATTGCTAACTATGCTAATTATATGATTCTGGCTTAGTTTGAGTTATATAATACGACTAGCAACTAATTTAAATTAATCTTTGCAAATTGGGTTAGTTTAGGTTAGGAGTAAAATTTGGCTAGTTAGTCAATTCAATTAGGTAGTGACGATACTTCAATGGTTAAATGGTTAACTGGATTAATGATGTCTTATTGGTTTAATAATGCTACTAATCCGGTCTTTAGTAGGGTATGACAAACTTACATCGGTCGGTTCGTTTAGAATCGGTCTAGGCTAAGTTCAGGTCGGTTGTAATTAAGAAAAGATTGAGAGTTCTTGTTATCTCGAGTTCCGCAGTTAATCTATAAATAAATTAAAGAGTTGACGTAAACAAATATCGGTTGCCAAGCTAAAATTACCATGAGAATATGTGCTTAATCGGGTATTCAACTTCACTTTTAGACATTAGTATTTAGTTATATTAGTTCATTAAAATCACAAATGAAACCTCCCTAATCGTAAATATGTTAATAGCCGTAAATAATAGTAAATATGTAAGTTAGTTGATAAATATTACTAAGTAGTTAATTAGTTTTTTCAGTCTCTCGGTGGATCGACCCTTTTTATCCTTTACTATGTTTATATTTTTGAGGTTAAGATAGGTATTATAAATTACTAATTTGTATGCGAAAATGACACGTATCAATGACCTGTCTTTTTGTGAGACCGTCTAACACAACAATAACTACGTTTTTCTTGTGCAAAGGAGGCACATTGGTTAGCTTTGGTGCGGACAGGGTTTTGATCAAGTCATGAGTACACTATTGTGATGTCCATTACTCCATGAATATCGCCCTAGTAGTTAAACTAAGTTGACGCAACAAATGCTTAGATTGGTTAGCCGGTAAATTAATTGAGTGGTGACAATATTAAATCTCTTACGATATTGGTATCGGTTATATATCTGTTATTAAGGCATAATCTTGCTCAATACAACGACCAATATTGCCTTAAAATGCTATAAAATGCGGCCAAGGGACTTCAAAGGCCTTGGTAACTTGATTGTGAATTGATGGTGGTGTCGATATTTAAAATTATGCCTATTTTGCTTATTTCTCCATGTTTTTTGGGGTTTATGTAGATTTGTCCTGAGTGCATCTTTATATCTTTTGGAAGAACTGTTAAACATAGTTAAACTACAAATCGTATCTATATAAAAAGATAAATTAGTACATATATATAGGTACATTGTTTTCTTAAGTACTTCAAAGGATTTGAAATCACAAATTCAGGTATCTTCACACTTGGATCGATAAACTATTAGTGTTTTAGGCTTTTAGCTACAAAGTATATTCTATAGTTTCGTTTGTTACTCCGTATTTTGTAAACGAGAGTATATAAAATATAATTAGCAACAAATGCAACAAGAGCCATTATACCAAAAATGGTTAAGCCCAGAGTGACCATGGGGAACATAAAAATCACCCACACACGCGCATGCACACACACCCAATGGGCACAACTCAACAAAACCAACAAAAAGCAAGCAAACTGATACACCAAGAAATCAAAAACCGGCCCAAATACCTACTCCCTTTAAAACTAGTTAATCTTCTCATTTGACTTTTTGAATCTAAAAACGTCAGAAAAAACACTTTTCGTAAAACCGCTAAAAAGTCAAATGAGAAGGTTAACTCGAGAGAGTATCAATAAAAAAAGTAAGAGAAGTAATGTGATTAGGAGCACTTGGGTTGGGGAACATTACATTCCCTAACAATCTTCTTGCCATTAGAGGAAGTAATGAGTGCTTTGTACTTAGGGTTAGCAAGGTAAGTGCAATGACAAGGTTTGTGTTGCTTAATCTTCTGACAACATGATGAAGATGGTGATGTACCAAACAGAAATGACATCTTACATGCATCTTCTATCTCCTTTGCATTACATGTCATACCTAATGAAGCTTGCATTTGTTGTGCTACAAAAAGCACCACTATGGTAAATGCTGCATTTTTGATGTAAGAGTGTGTCATTTTTTTTTGGGGTTTTTAGTAAATTTTAGAGTAATTTAAGTAATTTATGCACCATTAGAAAACAACATGCTACTATATATATAGGAGTAGCAATACAGAGGTGTTTGCCGTCTTTGAATAAGCTGTGTATTTTATGTAAGCAATGCTGTCAATAGTACCGTTTAGGCATTTATTATTATTTATTTAATTCATATTTTTGAGTTTTCTTGTATTCTTTAATCCATTCATTTTAATTTGTTGTTTTGAGATTATAGTTGTGTTATCTTATGACGGATATATCCATCACAAATTTCTAACCGGTCAACTATTCTCCACTTTGATAGATAATACAAGCCTAGAATATCACAAATGACTCGTCTTTTTCTACGCATGTGGGTAATATTTAACCCGTCACAAGCTTGTGACGGATATACTCGTCACAAATGAGAGTTTGTGTTATTTCTAACTTTGGACAAACTCAAGGTAATACAAACTTTTTTTTTTCTAATAGAATACAAATTTAAGCAAAAACAAAGTAATTCCGTACAAAATAACTCAAATTAGTTCGGTTTGCATGAAAACAAGTCGATATTCAACTTACCCTTATAGCTAGGTTTGCATGACAATACGTTCAGCAAAGTAACTCTAAACTCGCACAAATCTCTTTCTATAAAAGAGAAGTTTTTTATAGATTTTTCATTGGTTCCTTAATTGAAGTGTTTAAAAACATTTAAAAATTATTTTAGGTTAACTTTGAAAGATTTCTCTTTGCGCTTAATATCGACTAATTATAATATTAGAATTGTATTATCATATTTAAAATATATTCGCTTTTAAATCAGTTTTTTGTTTATCATTTTTTAATTATAAAATTAGACTCGTTAATCTAATTCATGGGAGTTTCCCAAAGTTGTTTGATTGCCAATGTAAACATTTTTGTAGGAAGTCAATTCTATTAGAAGTGCAACTTTCCATATTTAAATAAAAAGGACAACCAAACAACTTTTTTTTTTTTTGTAGTTCATGGAATTTGCACTTTCCATATTTTTCAAGGGCAACCAAACACGCCCAAGAAAGCAAGGGATTAATTCAAGTAATTGGATGATTAGGAAACATCATAATTCATACGGAGTAATACTAATGAGGAGTACTCGTCTACATGTAGCAATTATAAGCAAAGGTGGAGACTTGCAACGTTCTCTTCGTCAGTATATTGTATTATTGGACCCATTGGAAAATCATTCAGGAATGATATCACAAATTATTGTATCCCACGTTATACAAGGTGTGATTATATAAATCACAAATTCTTATTTCAGACGGAGGTATCCGTCTTAAACTTAAGACGGATACCATATTCTCTCACAAAATACCCATCAAGGGTGAGTGGAGAGCACATGGGGGGAGCCCACCTTGTCCCCTCTACCCATTTCCTCTCACAAAATACCCGTTGCAAGATCCGACCCGTCTTAAGCAAGACCTACTGTATATAAATAAATTGACAGGCACAATGTTAGCCGATCAAGAAACAAGAGTTGAAAATTCTATCTTACTCATTTCTATCTTACTCATTTCTATCTTACTCATCCTTAATCTTTAATTTATTAAGTTTTTCAAATTTGATATTTTTTTTAATTACAAATTTTTAAATCGACGTGATTTAATTAACTTAAAGCCTGCTAAAATTTTTTTAATCGACGAAAATTTATTTAACTTTAAGCGTGTGAAGATTACGGTAATTCACTAAATGCATATTAATGTGACCATACGCTTTTATACAAAAAAATTTAGAAAATCCAACATTTTGAAACATTATACAGTAGGATTGGTACAATTAAAATTTAAAAATTCCGACATTTTGGATTATTATACAGTATGATGTAGTATGAATTGTACAATAAAATTGTACAATCCTCTTTTAATTAAAACACAAACATTTCCTGCATTCTCCTTAAGGCACATCATCAATCAACAATTTTTTCATTTGTTTGGGTGGGCCATTCTACTACTTTATTCTACCCCAAAACATAATTTAGTTTTACTAATTTATTCACAATTATTATTACTTCGTATTTATCAATTTGAAGTTGGTCCTTTATATATTTGTTTATTCTTAAATATTTTATCATATTACCATATGTTTCGTAATTATATTAAAAAAATAATTGTGTTATAGATAAATATTTGTTATAGATAAATATAATATAAATTTTTTGAGAAAATAATAACAAGATGTCTTTCCCTTTGAAATTCAAAAGAAAACAAAAAGTACAACATGGATCTAAAATGTCCGATTTAAACTTAATATTTATAGAAATAAATATTTTTTATGATGAAGAAATCGAATATCCAAAAAAACACATCATTTGACTGATCTTATTTAATTTGGTTATTAAAATATAAAAAAAATGGCTAATAGTTTCAATTTATGTAAATAAAATAGGACCAAATTTTCGAGGTGGTAATGTTGTGCGTCAGAAACACAAATAAATACTCCGTATTAACATAATTTATTCACCCAAAAAATAAAACATAAACCCAAAAAAGCGGACTTTTATATGACGAAAAAGAAAAATATCAAGGAAGACAAAAACTTAATTAAAAAACTGAAAAATAATTTAAAATAATATAAAAGATAAATATGTTAATTCCTAATTAGACGTAAAAATCTATTAATTACCATAACGTAACCCAAAAGTAAAATAAATTCATTAGAAACCAATATTAAACTAATTTTGTAGACCACTACTGTAATTTTTACGGGCTAAAATGAAGACATTTAAGCAGAATGGTGGTATTGGATTGAGATTGAAATAATCAACTTAGATTGAAACATGTGTTTGTTAATTTGGGGATGCTCACAAGGAGGATTGAATGAAAGGCGCCAGAGAATCAGCCGGGAGAGAGGGGGAGTTTTACAATTTAGTGTTTTATATTTGGGGATTGGGGAAATTTGATGAGGGTTTGGTATGTGTATATGAGACCACGGTTTTAAAACTCATGCTGCACATATTTTACTTGGGTTTGACATGTGTATATGGGCTGAGGGTTTGATATGATAAGACGGGTAAATAGGGTACCTACAAGGTGGTAAAGTCTGTGCAACTTATAGCTAGAGGTGGACACCAGGCCGGGTCAAGGACCAACCCATGTGAAGAAGCGAATTGTGGCAAATATGATCTGATAATAACCCGAATATTTAGATCAAGACATGCGCGACCCATGACTCGACCCGAAATTAGGTACATTTTTATAAAATAAAAAAAAATTTAACGCAATTAAAACTAATATAAAAAGAAAAATAATTAAAAATTCCAATTTTTCGAAATAACAGTTTATTTTAAAGCAAAAGTTTTACACATAACTAAAACTGAAATGAATACCATATGAATATAGTTATTTTTTGTAACGTAAATGTAACAACTGATCAATCAAATACTTCATTGTAAAACTTTATATAAATAACATATCTATTTAGTTAAATATAGTTTATTACAGTTTTGAATAAGACTCCCGTGCAATCTTGCACAGGGTAAAACTAGTTATTATTAAATTAACCATTTGTATCTCATTAATAGCTACGTCTACCCCAACTCCTTAGAAAAGGGATAAAAGGCGCAAAAAAGGTACGCTAGACTTGAAGAGGTTAGCAGCGCTTAAGACAGTTTCAAGGACCATCAACGGATGTTAAACCGCTCCCCACGAAGGAAATAGTTACGGGAGATGGTAAAGAGTGCCGATATAATTAGGAAGCATTTACCAAGACAAATGACACACACAACTCAAACAGCTACAACTTAGTTTATCTTTAGATTTTAGAATTTAATCTTAATAGATTAGATTAGCACGGTGAAACCATCCATCTATGCATGGAGGTAATTAGCCATCTATCACTTAGTTACGAACTCTACGGTATTGTGCTTGTTTCCACGCAAACAAGTTTTTGGCGACCACGGTGGGAGGATTAATATAATTTGTCCTTCTAATATATTAAATCTCATTAGAAAGTGGGAAATGTTCAATGTAGAATGAGAGAAGCGGGTGATTAAGGTAAAAAACAAGACTTTAGCAACACTGAAAATTCCCCCTTACAAAAAGTATCTAAGTAATGATTCATTGGAGACTACCCATGAAAAGAACCAGGGTAACCCTCATTCTAGGTTTATTCCTAATGATGAAATTCTTATAACAAATGGAGAATCTGAACATGCAAGAAGTGTGGTAGGTGACATTGATGATCCAATCAAGCGTTATCTACGTGAACTACATAAGAAATATGTGAGGTCATTCTAATGTGTTGGTTGAGATAAGAGAACCCATGAACTTAAAGATATGATTTTGAATAGTCAAAAGCAAGAACATCTAAGCAGGGGAGGGGTGAATTAGATGTCTATTTAAAATTTTATGCTTAATGAAAGCTTCTTTTAAACTCTACGCACACTTTAGACGATACTTAGAAGAAAGGAGAAGTTGATATTTGAAACTATTTAGTTAAAAACGTACAACAATAATTCAACAAGTACATAGCATAGTGAAATTCACAGTGGTTTCTAACACGGAAATCAAGAGTTATAGATAGTGAAGCTGAAATAAAACGTAAATAGACAAAAAACAATGATGATTTTTTAAATTGGTTCGGTCACTACTCCACGGCTTACATCCAACGTTATCTTCTAAAAATCTTTCACGACACTTTCCAGAACTAATTCCCCCGTGATCTTGAAAAATCTCGGGTAAGGTAGAATACGTAGGCTTTTTCAAGCCTACGTCGAGATCCTTGGCTTTTGTGTCTACGTTCTCTTCAAAATAAAAGAAACAGAAATTGACAATTTCTTCAAGCAAATATGCGTTGCATATAGAACCTTCAACACGCGCTTTATTTCCAATCTTTTTTTTCAAATGATTTAAGAACCTATAAAAAACTTGGATAAGATAAAATGAAATAATTAAAGTTAAAATTGGAAAATTGTGGAATTAATTACCTCTCAAAAGGATACATCCACCTATATTGCACTGGACCACCCATTTTCAGTTCATACGGCAAATGAAATGGTAAATGCTCCATTAAGTTAAAAAAAAGAAGGTGGAAATATCTTCTCTAACTTGCAAATGATTTCGGCAATGTTGTTCTCGAGAGTAGTCATTTTTTCAACTTGTATCGATGAAGTACACAAATCTCTGAAAAATTGGTTAATCTCAGTTATTGCATTCCACTCATTCTTCGGGAGAAGGTGCCTTAAAGCCAGTGGAAGTAAACGCTCCATAAACACGTGACAATCATGACTTTTCAATCCATGTAGTTTCAACTCGTGTTTATCAACACATCTACTCAGATCTGAAGCATAACCGTCCGGAAATCTCAAATTGGATATCCAATCACACAACACCTTCTTTTGTTCTTTATTCAAAATGAATCAATGCATTTTTCGCTGTTTAGAACAAACTGTCAACCTGTCCTCTTGTGCCTTTTGGGTAAACTTTGTCTTGTTTTCACATCCATCACCGTGTGAATCAGTTGCTCGAAAACGTTTTTCTCGATATGCATTACATCAAGGTTATGACGAATTAATAGTGTTCTCCAATAAAGAAGTTCCCAAAAAATGCTTTGTTTCCACCACTCAATTCGAGAATCTTTTAACGAGTCCAATTCAGCTTTACTTGCATCCACAATTTTGGGAAAATGCTTAACACAATCCCACACTTCTTCACCCGTTAATCTCGTAGCATCAAAATCTTTCTCTACTCGTCCTTTTCGAAAATTCACTTTATCTTTGCGGAAAACATGATCAGGTTGTAAAAACTGTCTATGACAATCAAACTGATATACGATTATTTTAGATCGTTTCCCCTCTTTATTCTCTTATGTTTTAGCGTAATAAGCTTAGTTTTGCGTCGGTTTTATCGTGTTTTGACCCTTATCCCGTGTACTCACATATTATTTAATTCCGTCTCAATTTATAAGGAATATGCCAAGACAAAGACGAGATGGGATGAAAACCGAGAAACCGTCACAAAACAAATAAAGAAGAAGAAAAAGGAAAAGAAAGACAAGTAAAGAAAAAAAGAAAAAGAAAAAAATAGAAAAGAAGAGAAGAAAAAGACGGAGGATTACCAGTGGTGGCCAGCCGGTCGGACCAACCGGCCGCCGGCCAGACCGGCTGGGTCATGCACAAAAGAAGAGAAAGACGGAGGTTGGGCAGTGGCCTCCAGCCGGTCAGGGCCACCGGCAGCCGGTCCGACCGGCTGGGGCGTCGCCTAATGAGAGGAAGAGAAATGAAGACGGAGGAAGAACAGTGGGCGCCAGCCGGTTGGTGCCACCGGCAGCCGGTCCGGCCGGCTGAGCCCATTTTGCCCGCAAATCCATTTTTTCGTCTTTCCTTCTTCTTTTTAACCCTTAATCCTACCAACCTATAAAGACCCCCTTCCTAATTCATTTTAGACACACAACCCTAGACACATAAACCCTAGATTTTAGCCTTCAATATTCCTAATCGTTACTCTAATCCTTTGTTAATTAGCACTAATTACTCTAGTTTTCTACTTAGTTATTTTTAGATCTAGTCTTTCCTTTAGTTGTTTTTGAACAATTGGGTTGTAATTTGAAGAGAAGAAGACATTTTTATTTGATTATTAATCCAAGTTCCATTCTTTATTACAAGTTTTGGTATAATTCTTCATCCTTATTTTCATTACTAGTCTTTTAATTACTTGTTCTTCTTTATTTGCTTAGTTTTTGTGTTGAATATGCCTTCTCTTGTTTGTTCCATATCAAAGTTTTCGTCTTTAATGTTTTTCATCATTAGTATGAGTGAGTAGTGTTAGACTAGGGGAAGATGGGGGATTTAATGTGAGTTTATGGGTTGATTATGGTAATTGGGCATAAAGATTTAGTCTTTTGGTAGTCTATTTGTTTTGTGCACACAAGGTGTTTGTTGAAATGCTTGAATGAGTAATTTGAGTTTTTCTCATGTTTTATTGCTAGTTTGAGTGAGAGCTTGAACTTGTATTGTAGTTGTGTGTGTTTTGGATGTTTAGGGAGAGGTTAGGGCGAGAACCCAATCGAACCTTAGACTAGGGCTTTGTCTCGCATCGAGAGTTGGAGGCTTGCTCTTTAATCCGTCTTACACCGAGAGGTGGAGACATGTTTAGACTATCTTTAGACTAGTCCTAATCCCCCACCATAATTGACTCATTCTTGTATTAATGAACCCATCCACCCTAGTTCCTTTTAATTATTGTTTTTACATCGTATCTTTGCCTTCTTGTTAGCCTAGTTTATTATTATTCCTCTTCAACTTGCTACTACCTAGAACTAAACTAGAACTCAATTAAACCGCCTTAGAACCATAATTACCGTCCCTTGGGATACGACCCTTGCAATACCCAACGATAACTCGTTCGCTTGCGAGGTTAAGTAAAGCTCCATCAAGTTTTTGGCGCCGTTGCCGGGGACGGCAATATTGGATAAGATAGTTTAATTGATTTTAGGCTTAGTTCACTTTTATTTGTTTGATTTTCCATTTTGTCCTAGTGCATCTATTTGCATTAGGACTATTTGATCTTTCTTTGAGTGCATGAGTAGGTGTTTCATCGGACCTCTTTTCCCGCTTGATCAAGAGATTGAGCAGACTTTCCAGGCAAGAAGAAGACAAGCACTTGCTTCTTTAAGAAGATCTCCACCCATCCTTACCCCCATAAATACTCCACCTCCCACAATTGAGACTTCAACTTCACAAACACCACCTCCCACTTTACCACCCCTCATCATACCCACAAACATTCCAATAAACACATCACCTATAAATTCACCCACTTCCTCACAAAATTCCAACAACACCCTTTCACCCACATTACCAAATTCTCCACTTCCACCAAACTCACCAATAAACAACCCTTTCATACAAGATATGGCGGACCAACCCATGGGCTACTATAATAGGCCGGACCCTAATCGGTCTTGCTCGGCCATTAACTACGGAGCTATTGCTCCCAACACTTTTGAACTCCGTCATCATGTCATCTCATTCATTCAACAAGACATCTTTCATGGGTTGAAGAATGAGGATGCTCATGAGCACTTGGTAGGCTTTAAGGAGAAGGTGGGAACAATCAAAAGGAACGGGATCACCGAAGACCAAATCTTACTCATGTTATTTCCTTTCTCCTTGAAGGAAAATGCAAAGAAATGGTTAAATTCCCATGAACCCGGAACTTTCACCACTTGGGCTAGTCTCTCAAAAGCCTTCATCACCAAGTTCTACCCCCCTCAAAAACCGCAAGAATTCGACATGAGATACAAACTTTCAAACAAAAAGGATATGAGACATTGAGTGAAGCTTGGGAGAGGTTTCGAGATCTTCTAACCTCTTGCCCTCACCATGGTATCCCGAAATGGTTGACTACTCAAATCTTCTTTCAAACTCTAGAGCAAAGATTTCGAGACATGATAGTGGCGGCCTCCGGGGGAAATTTCGATAAGATGAACAATGCCGAAATCACGGAGATGATCCAAAACATCTCCGAGATGGAGAATAGCTATGGTTCGAGAGATAACGAAGGTAAAAGTGAAGGGCCTAGTAGGCTTGAATTGGAGACAAAACTTAAGTTGGATGAGCTATCCAAGAAGTTTGATAATTTGGGGTTGGAAAGAGGCAAGGGTCAAATTCACCATATCCAAGGGGAGAGACCTAGCCATGCTAGGGTCTACTATCTTGAGCAACCAAGGTCTCCTCCAAGGACCTATTCTCAACAACCTATTTGTGACACATGTGGTGGTGTCGGCCACACATATGACTTGTGCCCATCCTTTCCAAAAGATGACCATGTTCAACAAGATTGCTATTCTTTGCAAGATCAACCAAGGTATTCCTATCAACGCCATGAAACCTTCTACCGGGCTTTTCCCAATCAAGACCCGAGGATTTCCTATGAGGGTCAACCCTTGGACCCCAAATATCAAGCCCCTCAATACCAACCACCACCTAAACCCGACTACCCAAGGTCTTACAACAACAATAACCAAGGCCAAAATTCCGACTCTAGGAGATTTTCACAACAAAGCAACCAATCCTATGTCCCTCCTCCATTTAGAGACCAAAGAAACAACAACAACCGAAATCAACACAACAATCACAATCCCCAAAATTTCCAACAACCACCCCCCTCAAATGAACAATCCAACTCTTCCATTGAACAAATTTTGAAGGGTATGGAGAATAGGGCCATGCAACGTGAGGCAAATACGGAACAAATGATCAAGCTCTTGAGATCCGACATTTCTAATGTTCAAGCTCAACAAAGAAATTTTGATTCCTACTTAGCCAACCAAGAACCCATTACCGTTCAAAAAGGGGAACATGTTCTACCAATCCAAGGCTCCCACCCTAAGGATTGCCCACCACATCACCAACAATTACATGCTATCACTTTGGTGGGTGAGAACAAGTTGAAAAATCCTCAAAAATCCATGAGCTCCAATGAAAAAAGAAAGTTGAAGGGTAAGATGGTGGAAGACCATTACCCTAGTGAAGATGAAATCACCCAACCTCCTCCAAATGTGACCCAAGATTACACACCTCCTTTACCTTTTCCCAACCGGCCCAAAACCATGAGTAAAGAGAAGAAATTTGCAAAATTTGTGGGAATGCTAAAGAAGGTTGAAGCCTCATCACCTTTCACCGAGGTGGCGAGCCATATGCCACTTTACACCAAATTTCTTAAGGAAGTGTTGACTAAGAAGAGGAGCATAACCAATGATGGGCTTGTAGCCTTGACGGAAGAGTGTAGTGCGGTGCTTTTGAATAACATGCCTAAAAAACTTCAAGATCCGGGGAGCTTTTCTATACCTTGTGTGGTGGGAAATATTCCGATTTCAAGAGCTCTTTGTGATCTAGAAGCTAGTGTTAGCATCCTTCCTCTACCCCATGCAAAAAGGCTTGGCCTTGAAGATTTGAGACCCACTTCTATGACCATACAACTTGCCGACCGCTCGGTCAAATATCCTAAGGGAATTCTTGAAGATATCCCGGTCAAAGTGGGTAATATCTACATCCCCGCCGACTTTGTGGTCTTGGACATCCCCGAAAACCAACAAACCCCAATCATCCTTGGGAGACCTTTCATGGCAACCGGAGGTGTCATCATTGATATCAAGAAAGGGCACCTCTTCTTTAATGTTGGTGAGAGCAAAATTGATTTCTCTTTGATGGAGGCTTTGTCCAAGCCGATGGTGGAAAGTGTCTACTCGGTGGATGTCATTGAAGACATTGTTGGTGGTTTGAGACAAGAGAAAAGTGATGAAAGTGATGACTTGTTTGGTGTTGTAGCTTTGGAGAGTTCTAGGGAGAATGAGATAGATTGTCTTATTGATGATGAAATTGAAGCATACTTGAATTCTCCAATTCCATTTGATTTAAGCTCTTTTGAAGGTGACCCTTGGCTCCTTGACTCCTCCTCTAGTTGGGAGAGCCAAGTTGATGAGATTGAAGAGGCCATGAGGGAAAATTGCTTGGGAAAATCGCTCCTTGATGAAGAAAACGGTGAAGTTGAGGTCTTGCTTCAACCTTCACCTACCTCTTTGAAGCCTTGTATGCCCTTGCCACTTGATCCACTTGAGAGGGTGAGTGTTTTCACACTCTTTACCCCTCCCGTATACCACGATAAGCCACCCAAGATTACCAAGGGGTGTGGAGAGTTTCCATGTGAGTCTAGCTATATTTTACCAACATCTCCTACCTTATACCACGAAGAAGACGGTGAAGAGTCGATTGAGCTTGGGTTGAGTTTACCGGTGTATAATTCTTTGAGTCCCATTGTCGTTTACTTGTGCTTATTTATGGGGTTTGCTCAAGAATTTGATAAGTTGCTCCGGGCTTTGAGCAACAATGATGCAAAGCGGTGGCAAAATTGACAAGCTTCCCTTGTGGGTATGAGTAAGTGGACCACTTCACTCCCTTGAGCATATGCATTTTGATGAATTCTATTCATTCTTAGGCATTCATGAGTTGAATATTGTCCCTTACCCCACTTTGAAAATCCAAATAAAATTTCCTTGAATCCAAAGTTTTCCCCCAAGCATCCAAATGTGAGTTAATTCAAATTAGCTCTTGATGCGTGTATTTTATATAGACTTTCTAGTTCATATATGCACGCATTTCTATGTCATTTAGGTGATATTATGTCGCCATATGCCCCTATTTGGCTACTTTGTACTTTCATTACTATTTTGTAGGTACAAGCTGTGTAGTAGCAGAAACCGAGCCAAAACAGTCCACTTTGCATGCATTTAGAAGAATGGAACGAACGGAACAGAAGCTCTTGCATGGGGAAGCGTGAAACCGCTCGCAATCAAGTCCAAAGCCATGTCCAACACTATGTGCCATGCCAAAAGACCTCGATCGATTATATATTTGGTCGATCGAGGAGAGTTGAAGGAAGAAAGACCTCGATCGAGCTGTCCTGTGCTCGATCGAGTGGTAGCCGCTGAAAAGTTGCTCGATCGAGTAGAATTGTTACTCGATCGAGTGATTTCCTCCAATAAAGTCCTCGATCGAGTGGTTATTTCCCTCGATCGAGTAGAATCTATCATGGGCCTTAAGTCCGTAGCTTAATTAGGGTTTAAGAGTCGTGTTTAGCATTATATAAACTCTTATTTACGTCATTAGCAAGGGAGGAAGATTCAGAATCATTAGGATTCTGAACCTTAGGGTTCGGAATTATTAGCTTTAATCTTCCTTTAGTTTTCTGAACTTTTAATCTTTGGTTTGCATTCGGGTTTATCGACGTAGGAATTGTTCTTTACGCCGGATTTGCTAAGATTGTAAACTCCTTTCTTCTTTTCTCTCTTTACTTCTTAACCTTTAGTCTTAATTACTGTTTTCTTCTCTTAATTACTGCTTTGTTATTATTCATGCTTGTCAATTACGGTTATATTATGTCTTATGTCATATGTTTAATCGTCTCAGTTAGCATCGTTCATAACATGAGTAGCTAATTATCTTGTATGTTGGGATGAGGGAAACTGTAGTAAAGGCATGTTAGGATAGATTAGTTTAGCTAGTCGTGAGAATCGATCTTTGCAATTTAATTGAGGTTTAGTCGAATGAGTGCACGCAGGAGACTAGACTAGGTAGTTAACCCCGACCTGGATCGAGAGATTGGAAGGGAAGGCTTGCTTAGAATTGATAGGTGACTCCTAAGAGGACGAGAGTTAATTAGGAAAATCCCTAGGGCGGTTTGAGACCGAGAGGAGAAAACCATTGCTCTTCTCATTAAAAGATTGACTGACTTAGTTAACCTGTAGATGCCGATACTTCAGTAGACCGAATCCTAGCATATTCTTTCTCTATCTTTATTTCTCTTCCTTTAATCTTTTTAGTTTAGTATAAACCTTTTCAAACCCCCATAGATTGTTACTGGCAGAATTAGATTTCAGTTAATTAGTTTCCTCCCTGTGGAGATCGACCCTACTTCCGCTATCTTCTTAGTTAGTTGACTTAGGTTTTATTTTTGGTGTATAACGACCACATCAGCTCTCTTCTCATATCAATAAACAAACTTGCATCCATGTAGTTAGTTTGCATTTATTTTAGATTTATTTCACTTTTTGCATTGTCATTTACATATTCTTGCTATTGAAAAACTCAAAAACATGTTTTTGCATTTAGTTTGCTCTTCCCCTCCTAGCTTTTGGACCATTGAGGACAATGTCCGATTTAAGTGTGGGGAGGAGATTAGTGTATATAGTTTAATTTTGAAAAATTCAAAAATTTAAAAATTTGAAAAATTTGAAAAAAATCCTAAAAATTAATTTATTTTGTATATATATTGTTGTGTGCTTCCTCTTATCTCAACATATAGGTGCACCCCACATCATAAGAAGCACGAAATAGGGAAAATGAAGACGCTATGGTGAGATCTTTCCTATTCTCTTCTCCCTTATCTCTTTTTCTTCTTACTTGTTGTTGGAGGAGGACGGGATGTGTTGATGACGATGTTGTGGATTTTGTTGATTGGCATGTGTGCCAGGCCACTTGTGTGTTGTTAGGAGATAGCACTAGCTTGTGTGTCATATAGTCGGTTAGAGCATTTGCATTTAGGTGTATATATAGATTGCATCATGGCATATAGTTGCATTTAGGAAATTGGTTTTATAATTTGTCTATTTGGAAAACTTGTTGAATGTGCATAATCCCTTCTAGCTACTTTTTTATTCATAAAGTGTTCATCTTAATCGTGGAATTTTGGATGCCCTAGCTTGTGTATCTCTAATGAGTTTTGACCCGTCTACTAATGCCAAGTCATGAGTTTGCGCTTATTCCACCTCGACAACCCCAATTGATGTGAATACTCCATCAGTTGAAAGAATTCTTAGGTGACCGTCTTACTATGCAACCAAACTTGATTCATTGTTCTTCCAATTCTACTCACAGAAAGGAAACAACGCAAACAAGCCAAAAATATTGAGTCAAGTATCATGTTTTCTTGTTTTCGTCGAGGAAATGCAAAACGGAACTTCTAGGGATTCTAGTGGGCCCACATCTTGGGTACCGCTCGATGCCACTACGGTGGGGATACCCCTATTGTTGGTTCCGACCGCGTGTCCTTGACGGAAACCGTGTGCTATAATGTCAAAAATTGCAAATAAAAAATGCAACTCAAAAAGAAGGAAAAGAAAACCAAAAAAATTGGAGAAATGAAAAAATTTCCAAGCAATAAGACTTAAATCTCCTTTTCCTTTAACTCTCCTTGGATCAATTACCCTTGAGTTGCATAGTGAGACGGGACGACCCTTGTGTCTCATTTAGTTGAGAGACGTGAATTCCTTATGCTATTGTGTTTAATAACGTCACGGGGATCTCATTTCCATCTTCCATTTTATCGCTCTTGACCAAGCTAATAGTAGACGGGACTCAAAATTTCATTAGTCTTGCACCGCTAAGAGGCGAATACTCTTCCATGCTTTATGATACTAGTGGCCAATAAAGATCATGCATTTATTTAGACGGTTTTCCTTATAGATATTTTCGTCACATGGATGAGGCGTGTGACCATTCTTTTGTTCGGTGCATTCTTGTCATGGTCTTACATGCTTATCATTTGGATGTATCGCAAGTTTTCCGCAAGCCCCCACTTGCCTTGCAAGGGAGTACATACCTCATTGTATTTCGTTGTGAGTTGAAGGGACGGAGAAGGCCCGTTAATTGTCTTTCATCGGATTCTAGTAGTTTAGTTTAGCTTATTTAAATAAGGGTCTTGTTTTTGCTCACTTACTTACTCGGGGACGAGTAATGTTTAAGTGTGGGGAGGTTTGATATACGATTATTTTAGATCGTTTCCCCTCTTTATTCTCTTATGTTTTAGCGTAATAAGCTTAGTTTTGCGTCGGTTTTATCGTGTTTTGACCCTTATCCCGTGTACTCACATATTATTTAATTCCGTCTCAATTTATAAGGAATATGCCAAGACAAAGACGAGACGGGATGAAAACCGAGAAACCGTCACAAAACAAATAAAGAAGAAGAAAAAGGAAAAGAAAGACAAGTAAAGAAAAAAAGAAAAAGAAAAAAATAGAAAAGAAGAGAAGAAAAAGACGGAGGATTACCAGTGGTGGCCGGCCGGTCGGACCAACCGGCCGCCGGCCAGACCGGCTGGGTCGTGCACAAAAGAAGAGAAAGACGGAGGTTGGGCAGTGGCCTCCAGCCGGTCAGGGCCACCGGCAGCCGGTCCGACCGGCTGGGGCGTCGCCTAATGAGAGGAAGAGAAATGAAGACGGAGGAAGAACAGTGGGCGCCAGCCGAATGGTGCCACCGGCAGCCGGTCCGGCCGGCTGAGCCCATTTTGCCCGCAAATCCATTTTTTCGTCTTTCCTTCTTCTTTTTAACCCTTAATCCTACCAACCTATAAAGACCCCCTTCCTAATTCATTTTAGACACACAACCCTAGACACATAAACCCTAGATTTTAGCCTTCAATATTCCTAATCATTACTCTAATCCTTTGTTAATTAGCACTAATTACTCTAGTTTTCTACTTAGTTATTTTTAGATCTAGTCTTTCCTTTAGTTGTTTTTGAACAATTGGGTTGTAATTTGAAGAGAAGAAGACATTTTTATTTGATTATTAATCCAAGTTCCATTCTTTATTACAAGTTTTGGTATAATTCTTCATCCTTATTTTCATTACTAGTCTTTTAATTACTTGTTCTTCTTTATTTGCTTAGTTTTTGTGTTGAATATGCCTTCTCTTGTTTGTTCCATATCAAAGTTTTCGTCTTTAATGTTTTTCATCATTAGTATGAGTGAGTAGTGTTAGACTAGGGGAAGATGGGGGATTTAATGTGAGTTTATGGGTTGATTATGGTAATTGGGCATAAAGATTTAGTCTTTTGGTAGTCTATTTGTTTTGTGCACACAAGGTGTTTGTTGAAATGCTTGAATGAGTAATTTGAGTTTTTCTCATGTTTTATTGCTAGTTTGAGTGAGAGCTTGAACTTGTATTGTAGTTGTGTGTGTTTTGGATGTTTAGGGAGAGGTTAGGGCGAGAACCCAATCGAACCTTAGACTAGGGCTTGTCTCGCATCGAGAGTTGGAGGCTTGCTCTTTAATCCGTCTTACACCGAGAGGTGGAGACATGTTTAGACTATCTTTAGACTAGTCCTAATCCCCCACCATAATTGACTCATGCTTGCATTAATGAACCCATCCACCCTAGTTCCTTTTAATTATTGTTTTTACATCGTATCTTTGCCTTCTTGTTAGCCTAGTTTATTATTATTCCTCTTCAACTTGCTACTAGCTAGAACTAAACTAGAACTCAATTAAACCGCCTTAGAACCATAATTACCGTCCCTTGGGATACGACCCTTGCAATACCCAACGATAACTCGTTCGCTTGCGAGGTTAAGTAAAACTCCATCACAAACCAACTCCATTTTCTACTTTTATAAAGCCAAAACGACTTAGTCTCCTTCTCCATACAATATGGACACGCATGTTCACCAGCAGTTGACCAACCCGATAACATGCCGTAAGCAGGAAAGTCATTGATAGTCCATAATAGTACGGCTCTAAGATCAAAGTTCTGCTTTCTAGAGACGTCGTATATGTACAACCCTGTCTCCCACAACTGCTTCAACTCGCGAATTAACGGTTGTAAATAAACGTCAAGGTGTTTTTTGGGACTAAACGGACCGGGTACAAGTAATGATAGAAACATAAACTGTCTTTTCATACATAGCCAGGGTGGTAAATTGTATGGAGTGAGCATTACCGGCCAGCAGGAGTACGACTTTCCGTATTGACCGAAAGGTGCAAAACCATCGGTACAAAGACCAAGTCGAACATTTCGAGGATCATTTTCAAAAGAATGATGAATGCGATCAAAATGTTTCAAAGCCTCAC
>JAIUZE010069078.1:0-48308 GCA_022085475.1 Heliosperma pusillum
TATTATTATTATTATTATTATTATTATTATTATTATTATTATTATTATTATTATTATTATTATTATTATTATTATTATTTTGCAAGATGAATATTTCTCATATATTCAAAAAAAGGATACATAAGTTTCTTACAAAAGCATAACCACTAGGAAAACAATCAAAACAATCTAAGCATTTAATGCCTTTATGATTTCGTCTTGATTTATCTTAGCTGACTGGGAAAGTAACGTAGCACTAAGAATCACTTGAATTTCTCGAGTAAGAGCTGCAATAGGTTGGTGTAGCCCTTCAAATATCCTTTTGTTCCTTTCACACCAAAGGATGTAGACTGTGGCAACAACACTACAGAACGCCTAGTTCTTCTTCCAACCATTTACCTTGCTCCTGAGAATCCAGACCAAAAGAGAATAAAGCTAAGACATACCAGCAGGAAGACCCACCCAACTACCAATGCAAGAAATCAAGAGCTTTGAGAAGGAGCACAGAAAAAACATATGCTTAGAACTCTCACCAGCTGTCTAACATAGAGGACATCTGTTAGGAATGTAGAGCCCTCTGCAGGTGAGATGATCAGTAGTGGCCAACTTCGTTTGCAGAGCAAGAGATAGGATGATTATGTGCCTAGGTAGGATACATGCTTTCTTTATTTTGTTGAAAAGAGAATTGGTAGGGAGAGTGAGCCTGAGAGCCTCATAGGCCTTGCCAATGGAAAATTTATGATGATTAGAGCAAGCATTCGGAAGCTCCTTGACTTTCTGTGTCCGCCTCCAAGCTGGATAGCACATCTATCTATGGTAATGATAATACTCCTAAGGCTCTCAGGATGGAGCTCTGTGATTTGCAACTCCCAAATGGAAATATCAGAGGAAAGGAAGTAATTCCTGGTCCAAGAAGACCAGATGGACCCAGTCCCTCTATCAATGTGCCAGAGCCATTTCAGCAAAGTAGCTTTGTTCCAGGCAGTAATATGTTTCACCTGAAAGCCACCTTGTGATACACGGATTCAGGATCCTTTCCAAATTGTGGTGCACGGGGAACCACAGATGGAGAAACGAGGGACAAGCGTAGAAATACACATTTTTGGAGTCGCCACAACCTTTTGTGGGAATTTGGAACCGTTCGAATATTTTATGTCATGTCAAGACACAAAGTAATTACATGAACACTAAGAACTCGTTACCCTTAGCTATCTATGTCTAGAATGACTCAAGTGGACGCCAATTAACACGGATGTTCACAGAGATCTGGAGTAAGGGGTGAGGGTATGTATTAGGAAGTTCTTTAGTTGAACACCTAATCCCGCCCGCCTCGATAGCGGCCTCTACTAATGATTAGGGAAACTCTTTTTTACTCGATATGTAGTCGGTTAAATGCATGCTATGCAACGTCCACGTTTTAATCCTAACATGTGTATTAGCTATGTCGGTTGAACATGTAGTTTAGCATTCAATTGAATCGAAATCGGATTTAAGGTTGATTACATGTGAAAGGCAAATAAATCATACTATACAATGACTAAATAAAGCTATAAAAGAATTATTACAAAGATTACAACGGATACGGGATCTATATCGGAAATATGTCCAAAAGGAAAGATTTGAAGAAAAGAAAGACTAAACGGATAAACATCGATATTATAGTTAATAGTTGATTAATTATACAAGTAAACTACGTCAGAGCGAATCAGAAAGTTCAGAGACAGAACCTAACCCAGAACAGGCGCAACGTGTGTGTAGATACCTCGAATCTACACCTTCCGCCAACCACCCAGTGATGATTGGGCCGCATTATTGGTATGCGAAACGATTTATGACAGTTCATAAGTTTGTCGTCAAGTGATAGCTCAAATACTTGTGCCTACCCCTTGGTCGTCATCTACGTGCCGATACGGTCGTTTTGACAGTCATTAGAGTTTATTTAGAGTCCGGGTCAAAACCGCTTCATTTTCTAAACCGTCTTTTAAAACCGAATCTGAACCCTCGAAAATATAATTTTAATATTTCAAAATTTATCCTTTTTGGTAAAATCTATCCGTATTTTATTGAAAAGTATCCGAGCTCGACCGCAATTCATAAAAAGAAACGCGGAAATCTTTTGTTTATGGTAGGAGACAGCTGAGGAAGTAACGCAGCAAGTGTGGCGTCTCTTCCAAGAGTCGCAGTTCTTGCTGCGCCTCTTCCTTAGCTTTGTTTTATAGATTTATTTCCGTGTTCGAGTTATTCCAAAACTCTTCGGATTTCTCCCAATATAAGGTGAGGTTCGTTCTCACTTTCAAGGCACGCGAGTGTTCCGCCCCTTCTCTTCCCTCTTTGCATTCTAGACCTTGCTCTATGCTTATTGACAACTACGTGCTTGGTCAATCGACCACGTAAGCTCAAATCCTTTTAGGTACCTGTCTTGTTTTACATTGACCTACCAATTTGACCAACTCAACCTAATTAATCAACTTTAATCAATCATTTTCCTCTTTCGAGGGCACTTTCATTACACCAAGTCGAGCTATCGCTAAAAGACAACTTAGTTAACTCGTTTCGTCAAACATGTAAGTCTCAGGGGTAATAATCTCGTCTTTACTTTATCTTTTGTATTGTATGAGTTATGTAAGATTTATATCAGATTCACGTTAAAACCGTTTTCAAACCTTTTTTTTTATTATTAGTCTTTCATAAATTACCTTTTAACATTACTTCATATTTATTTATCTATTTCTCGACTTAGATCCCTAATAGTCGATATTAGTGGGTTTTTCTCGTCTTTAATTCGAGATCGTGTCTTAGAAGGTTAGATTCCTACATATCTAGTCCTTAGATCCGTGTTTGATATAGTTTAGTATAGTTAAAATCTATTAAAACATTTCAATCCGGCTTGTAGATCAATAATAAACCCTAAACATACAAACGAATACTAAATAATCGCGATTCTGGCTTCGCAACCAGAATCCAGCTCAGGAACGGACGCATAGACCACTGTGCCTCTTCTAGAGGACGCAATGTCTGATGCGCCTGTTCCGGGCTGGCTTCTATCTCGGACTTTCGTGGTTCGCTTCGACGTAGTTTAATTCGTTAAATAAATCTACTATTAATCGTATTATCGCTGTTAATCTGATTCGTTTAGCTTTATTGTTAAGTTCTCTTATTTATTTTCTTTCTTTCAAAATTCATCTTTCAAAGATATTTCCGACATAGATCCCTCGAATCTGTTCTAATCTTTATTCTCTTATAATTTATTCTCTTGTAATCATTGTATGATTTATAGCCTTTTCACTTGTCAATTGAATCTAAACCTTACTTTGACCTAATTGATTGCTAAAATACATGTCAACCGACTAGTCTTAACTCACATGCTAGGATCCAAACTTGGATGTTGCATAGCATGCATATAACCGACAACACATTGATAACGGAAGAGTTTCTTTATCCATTAGTAGAGGCCGCTATCGAGGCGGGCGGGATTAGGTGTTCGATCAAAAGAGCTTCCTAATACCTACCCTCACCCCTTACTCCAGATCTCGGCGAGCACCCGTGTTCATTGACATCCACGAGAGTCATTCTAGACATAGAATGCTAAGGGTAACGAGTTCTTTAGTGTCCATGTCATCGCTTTATGTCTTGACATGGCATGAAGTATTCGAACGGTTCCAACTTCCCACAAAATTTGGTGGCAACTCCACAAAAGCGTATTCAATACGGTGCCACATCGCGCCTCCTCCTCGCCGAGGCACGTGATCGCAGGTCCCATGTATCACAGTTTGGCGACTCCGCTGGGGATTATACACTTACGCGTTACCCAGGGTGGAACTGGAACATGGTTAAGGAATAGTATGTATGAGACAGTCGTCGGATTTCATTACTCGACCCTCTAGGTCATTTTATTCAGCCTTCCTAGGCCTTACCCAACCCTTTCGACCAATCGTCCTTTCCGGACGGTCCAAGTTCTTATTTGGATCTATGGATGGATAGCGATTGACATCTACTATACCGTGGTGTGTACTCTTCTTAGCACCAAGGGCTTTCACTACTCGAGGAAATGGACTGGGAACCGACCATACTCATGTTTGGCATGAGCCCCTCCACCGACCTTGGGTTTGATTGCTTGGTATGGCAACCCACCCTTTTAAGCCAAATCCCTTTTAAACGCACTCAGCATACCGTTACTCTGCCTGTTTAAATATGTATAACCATATGTGATCACCCTTTTGTAAATCATGACAAGTTCTTTCAAAACAAAATCCTTTGAAAACCGTAAAACATTTTCAAAGGTGACCTAAAGTAGCGAGAAATGAGTCGAAACTATGTCTGATTGTCTAGTCAAAATCATTTCTCCCCTTTGTGTCAACACTCCTACAACCACACTACGGTTGTCTAAGACAAACATTTCCAAACTAGTCATTTTCAAAACATCACCTAAACATAGTGGCACACTCCCATTTCACAAGACGAGTCGTTCTCCACTTCGAGTCGTCACTCATTTCCAAATTAGTCATTTTCAAAACATCACTTAAACACAGTGGCACAATCCCACTTCACAAGTCTAGTCTTTCCAAGTAAGTGTACTAGATTGGTCGATCGTGTTCTGATTCGTCGTCGGTCTCTTGCCTCAGTTTCCAAGATGTCAGGAGCTAATTAAACAAATACTCGTGCACCAAACAAGAATGATAATGATTAAATCATATATGCCCTCATCCATCTTCAAGCAAGCCAAGACAAAGTTTATGCTCACCTCAATGCCATTGAGGGTCGAATTGTTCCCATGGAAACTAGGCTTCCTCCTTTAGACATTCCTGACGGTATACATGATAACTTTCCACCATCTTTAGGACAATCTGAAGCCGATCCCAAGCCAGTGTCTACCAAAGATGAAAAGTGCAATGAAACTATTCAGAAAGACAAGCTAAACAATGACAAATTGAACTAAGGTTAGACACTTTGCAATTGCTCTGTTTTCGCTTGAACTGGTTGCTAAAGAAAAGATATAACCTTAACCAAAGCACAAAGCCAATGATTGAGGGTTGAACTTTGACCCCAGCACAC
Organism: Heliosperma pusillum; assembly: GCA_022085475.1. NCBI lineage: Eukaryota > Viridiplantae > Streptophyta > Magnoliopsida > Caryophyllales > Caryophyllaceae > Heliosperma > Heliosperma pusillum. The sequence goes on from JAIUZE010069078.1 coordinate 5,032, forward strand.
AGCTAAGGATCTTAGCTCACTTCCAAGCACAAAGCAAAGGAAGTTGTCTCAAGCACACAGCCAAGAGATGTTAACAGAAACAAGGTTTCAGTTTTATGTTTTACTTCAAATCTACCTTTCATTCATTAGGAAATGGCCTTATATAAGCAAGGAGATTACATCCTAGGGCCACAATTGGCTTACAAAAGAAACAGAAATAACAGCTACATTGTTCAGAATAAAGCAATAAAGTAGAAAAAACATTTCTAATGGGACAATCTGCCTTAATTGGGTTGTTTAGGTTGAAACTGGTGGAGGAGTGGACTTCTAAGCTTGTTTCTTGAGCTCAACTGAAGTGGGATGGATGCCAAAGGTCCTGCTAAAAGGCCCTCGAGCTTGTTTGATCAAAACAGGCAAGTTTGATAGTGACATATTAACTACTGCAAAAAGGACTGAAATCTGGACAGTTTGGAGTTGTCCCTAAGCTAACTTTTTGTGTGTGCATTTCCTGGAAGAGAAGTCCTGGGCAAAGTTGTAGAGGACCTTCCCAAGGACTAAGGTCGATGGTTGGTTAGGCTTGTTTGAATGTGTGAGACCCCCATGGACCATGTTTAGAATGACTGTGAATGGCTGTTTTAGGCTGAGTGTTGTTTTTGTTGTGTTGGGTTTGTTTTGCTGTTGGCTGTGTGTTGTTGTGGCTTAGTCTTGGAAAGTGGATGGCTAGGCTATGCTCTGGTTGGTGTGGTGTTGTCTTAGCTGGCCTGAAGTGGTGGTTACTTGGACTGAATAGGACATTGTCATAACTAGTCATGGTGTTGTCTGAATGGATGTTGTTGCCTTGAATGATGTTGTTGTCTTGATGTTGTTGATGTTGAGTCTTGTCTTGAGCTTGTGTCTTGTCTTGATCATATACTCCCGTTGCAACCTCCCTGGTACATTGAAAGTACCATGTACACCATAGCTTCCTGGTAGATCCACTTTGTAAGCATTTGTGCCTATCTTCTCCAATATCTCAAATGGTCCATCAGCTCTTGGCATGAGCTTGTTTCTCCTCTTGTCTGGAAATCTCTCTTTTCTTAAATGCAACCATACAAGTTCCCTTGCCTTGAACTCCCTTGCTTTCTTAGACCCTTTGAACCTGGCCTTGTACAACTCATTGGACCTTTCAATCTGCTTCTTGACTTGCTCATGAATTTGTATCATTTGCTCAACTCTTTTCTTTGCATCATAGCTTGCTTTGCTTCCTTTGACTGGTGCTAGGTCTGTGGGCATGAGAGGATTAGTTCCATAAACTGTTTCAAAAGGACTTTTACCTGTGCTGCTGGAGGGAGCACTGTTGAAGGCAAACTCAGCTTGTGCTAGCCTGAGGTCCCAATCTCTTAATGACTTAGAAACAATGCTCCTTAAGATCTTTCCTAGTATCCTGTTAGTGACTTCTGTCTGCCCATCAGTTTGGGGATGATGAGAAGTACTAAACAATAGCCTGGTCTTCAATAGCTTCCACAAGGTTCTCCAAAAGTGACTCATGAACTTTGTGTCTCTATCTGAGATAATGCTTCTAGGGACCCCATGTAACTTGACAACCTCCCTAAAGTATAGTTCAGCTACCCCCAAAGCATCCTCAGTCTTCTTACAAGCAATAAAATGTGCCATCTTGCTGAACCTATCTACCACCACCATGATTGAGTCCTTTCCCCTTTGAGTTCTAGGTAAAGCTACAATGAAGTCCATACTGAGGTCTTCCCATGGCTTGTTTGGTACAGGAAGTGGTGTGTAAGGGCCTGCTTGAAAATGTGCCTTGGCTAGTTGACAAGACCTTCATCTCTTGAGGGCATCTTGCACATCACTGAGCATCTTAGGCCAATAGAACTGATCTTGCAATATGTCATAGGTCTTCTGCACCCCAAAGTGACCAGCAAGGCCATTGGAGTGAACCTCTTTGACCAGTAGTCCCTTAGGCACACACAGTTTGTTTCCATAGAACAAGTAGCCTTCCTGAGCTGTGTACTTGCTCCCTTTCTTAACTTGTCCTTCCTGATACACCTCCCATTCATATTTGAAGTCTGGGTCTTCTTGATAAAGCTCTTTCATAAATTCAAACCCCAACACCCTTTGTTCCATGAAGGTCAACATTACAGACCTTCTAGACAATGCATCAGCTACAACATTGTTCTTACCCTCTATGTATTTGCTGGAGAATGAGAAGGATTGTAAGAATTCTACCCATTTGGCATGCCTGGGTTTGAGTTTGTGTTGTCCCTTGATGTATTTGAGAGCCTCATGATCAGAATGAAGCACAAAAGGCTTAGGCTTCAAGTAGTGTCCCCAATGGTTCAATGCTCTCACAATGGCATAGAACTCTTTGTCATATGTGGAGTAATTAAGCTTGGCCCCATTTAGCTTCTCACTGAAGTATGCAACAGGTTTCTTCTCTTGAGTAAGCACAGCCCCTATGCCAAGGCCACTGGCATCACACTCTACCTCAAAGAGTTTGTTAAAATCTGGTAGAACCAATATTGGATATTTACACAATAGCTCCTTGATCAGGTTGAAGGACCTTTCAGCCTTCTCATTCCACTTGAACTCTCCCTTCTTTATGCATTCAGTAATAGGGGCCATGATTGAACTAAACCCTTGTATGAACCTCCTATAGAAAGATGCTAACCCATGAAAACTTTTAACATTAGTAACAGTTTGAGGAAGGGGCCATTCCTTGATTGCTTGCACCTTCTCAGGATCAACTGCTACTCCTTTCTTAGAGATGATGAACCCAAGGAAATAAACCTCAGGCTGCATGAAGGTGCACTTCTCTAGTTTTCCATACAACTTGTTCTCTCTTAAGACCTCAAACAACAACTTCAGATGCTGCAAATGTTCTCCCCTAGTTGAACTGTAAATAAGAATGTCATCAAAGTAAACCACCACACACTTGCCTAAGTAGGGCCTTAGGACTTCTGTCATCAACCTCATGAAGGTACTAGGGGCATTAGACAACCCAAAAGGCATCACCAACCATTCATAGAGCCCATGTTTAGTTTTGAAAGTTGTCTTCCATTCATTCCCTGCTCTTATCCTCACTTGGTGGTAGCCCTGCCTTAGATCAATCTTAGTGAATACTTGAGCCCCACTTAACTCATCCAGAATATCATTAAGTCTAGGTATGGGGAACCTATACTTGATGGTAATGTTGTTGATGGCCCTACTGTCAATGTACATACGCCAAGTCCCATCCTTCTTTGGCACAAGCAAGGCTGGTACAACACAAGGGCTGAGGGATTCCCTGACATAGCCCTTGTTGAGCAGCTCAGCTACTTGAAGTTGGAGCTCTTGTGTAGCCTTAGGATCACTCCAGTAAGCTGGCTTGTTGGGTAGGATAGCTCCAGGCACTAGGTCAATGTGGTGTTCTATTCCCCTAAGTGGTGGCAATCCACTAGGGAGCTCAGTAGGAAAGACATCACCATAACTTTCTAGGATAGACTTGACCTCTTCAGGGATATCAATCATGCTCATCCCAGTCTCTTTGGCAAGTAATATGTACACAGGTTGCAACTCACTTAGCTCTTGTACTAGTTCTGATTCACTTATCAACATGACTTCCTTGGAAGCCTCACTCATGGGGGTTTGGATTGATCTTTAAAGCAGGTGGTAAAGGTGCCAGGGTGATTTTTTTCTTCCCATGCTTAAAAGTGTAGGTGTTATCCCTCCCATGGTGTATGGCATCCCTATCAAACTCCCATGGTTTGCCAAGCAAGAGGTGACATGCATCCATAGGTAGAACATCACAAAGACTTTCATCCACATACCCTTTACCAATTGAGAAAGGCACAACACATTGTTTATCCACCTTGATCTCAGCTCCTTTGTTTAACCATCTGAGTTTGTAAGGTAGGGGGTGGTCCTTGGTGGGTAGAGCTAGTTTGTCTATCAGTGTTCTGGAGGCCACATTAGTGCAGCTTCCACCATCAATGATGAGGTTACACACTCTGCCCTTGATAGTACATCTGGTCCTAAAGATCTGGTGTCTTTGATCCTCTTCCAAAGGTTGGGGTTGAGTATGCATTACCCTCCATGTTACCAAACTTAACCCTGCATCAGGCTCTATCAACTCCTCACTAGCCTCTACCTCAGGCTCTTCCATCTCATCATCACAGACCAACACTTCATCATCTCCCCAATGAATTACTTCTAGGGTGCTCAGAGCTCTTTTAGATAGACGTTCTCTAGCAAAATGTCCATATCCTTGACATTGGAAACACTTTTTGAGAGGGGTAGTCTTCCTTTGGCCTGCCTCAATAGCTTTGCCTTTATCAAAGTTGAAAGGGGTCTTAATAGGAACCACATGTTCTCCTATCTTGACTCCTACAAAAGGTTTGAAGGTGGGGGTTCTAGCAGGTGTCTTAGGAGCACTGGTCTTTCCCTTCCCCAACTTTTCTACCCTCAAAGACAAGTTGACAGCTTCCTCAAAGGAGTATATATTTTGTAACCTGACTTTACTAGCTATCCTCTCATCCAAACCTTCTAAGAACCTTGCTATCTTCTGCTCACATTTCTCAACAACCTCACATTGCAATGTGAGTTGTTCAAAGTCCCTCAAATAAGACTCTACAGGTCTTTGGTCTTGTTTCAAGTGAGTGAGCTTAATGAACATGTCCTGAGTGTAGTCTCTAGAGACAAACTTAGCCCTCATTTTCTTTTTCAGTTTGAGCCATGACTTAACAGGTTCTTCTCCCTTCTCTAACCCTCAAGGTTTTCATGTTTTCATACCACAGTGAGGCATAACCTTTTAGTTTCATGATAGCAACCTTAAAAGCCTTTCTATCAGTGTATCCTTTAAATTCAAAGACTCTTTCTACAGACCTTAGCCAATCTAGGAAATCATCGGGGTTCATGCTACCTAGAAAGTCAGGGATCTCTACCTTTATGTCTTTGTCCTGGTGTCTGAGAAGAGTTTGATCTGAGCCATCTGAGTCTGACATTTCAAACTGATCTACAGGTTGCCTCCTCCTTCCTCCTTGTGGGAAAGGTGCTCCTCTTCCTCGACCTCTGCCTCCCCTTGCATCATTGTTCTGTTGGCCCTCAAGGAGTTCATTGACAGATCTGGAGACCTCCATTATAGTTCTGGCAAGACCTTGAGGTATCATGTAAAATCTTGGAATATGAGCTGCGTTTTCTACTTTCCCGTGCCTTTAAATTTGTTTTATTGGTACAACTTGGTTATTACTTTGTTATAGATATGAATAGCTTGGGATTTGTATGTACATTAACATTAGCTTTGAGTTTTTCATTCACCATTTGTATGTTTGTCCTTGTATAGTGTTGAGTGCTTTGCTTAGGGACAAGCAAAGGATTGGTTTGGGGGAGTTTGATGATCATTATTTATATACATGTTTTATGCTTCCCTTAGATACATATAACTCGATTTACCGTCTTTCCTTGCTTATTTCTATGCTATTTTAGCTAGAATATCGATTATGCGGCTTCTATTATGTTTTAATGCAGATTGGATGCATTTGGAGCTTTTTGAGTAGATATGGAGCATGGCAGAGTTGGATCATAGAAGGTTAAGCACGGAAATTGAGAACGAAAGAGAAGAAATGAAGAAAATCAAGAAACGAGCCATTTTGAAGGGATGCTCGATCGAGCAGGCTCCCCTTGCTCGATCAAGTCGTAGTGACTGTTGCTCGATCGAGCAGCAACCTAGCTTTTTGACGGCTTTTTGTACTTTCCTAAACTAGTTAACCTAATTAATTAGTTTTGTATTATAAAAGGAAAGCTCGTCTTTCATAATTAGACATGCTTGAATATTAGAAACTCAAGTTTTCTTTGCTTTGCCTCTGGATTTTATTCATCAAGACAATTGTCTTTAGTTCAAGCTTGTAATCGGTATTCTTTAATCTTCCTTTGTTATTCAGTTAATTACCTTCTTGTTCTTTAATTATTTTTTGTTCATCTTTTCATTGTTGTTAATCATGTTTACTTTATTTAATATTATTGTTATTTATATCGTTATGAGTAGCTAATTTTCTTTCTAGGGTTGAAAGGGGATCTAGGATTGTTAGAAGGGGTAGACTAATTAATTGAATTGCAATTGCATGGTTATCGTTTGATTATCGTTTTAATTCTAGTTGTTTGATTACTGAAAGGATTAATTAACTAGTCTCGTGAATTAGGATTGACACCGACCGGGTTAAGATTAAGATAGGCTACGATAATTGAATAGAACTCGTTTAATGATAGCGATCGCATGTTAGATTGTAGAGGGAATAATTGAATCGACCGATCTTGTGACCTTAGATAACTTTATTGCATGATAGTTTATTATACCTTTACCCCTGAACAATAATCCTAGTGAACCTGAGACCCTAGGCTTTTAATCTTATTGTTTTCAATCTTTTATTGTTATTGTTTGCTTTTAGTTATTGTTATTGTTTGCTATTAGTTTAGAAATACCAATTCAAACCCAGAAATTGTTACTTTAGAGACAAACCTAGTTTAACAGATTAGAATACTACCGCCTCCGTGTGGATTCGATACCTTGCTTACCGCTGACTATTAGTTAGTAGTGATTTAGGTTTACTTTGATTAAGGTGACGCGACTTTACCCTTATCAATATACCTAGAGAGTATTTATTAGACAGATGAAGTAAGTCAGCAACATGCCGCCCACTTTTTAATGTTATTGCAACATCACTGATAGCTGATTGTGTGTCAATCAAAAGCCGCCAAAACAATATAAGTGAATTGTTGAGGATAATGTGGAACATGGTGATGAGTTACTTGAAATGCTACGGAGTTTCAATGAGAAATTTATTATTTCCGTTAAGCATGGGAAGTCAAAAATAAGAAAGTTGAGATTGAGATGCTTATTGGGTCAAAAATACCAACTGAAGCGAGTGTTCTACCACCAAGACAGTGCAAGAATAAGGGATCATGAAAAAGGATTGCTTCAAAAAAGGAAAAGGCAGTCCTGGAAAATGTGAAGCCTCTGAGAAATTGTCGTGCTTGCGGTGAAATGACTCACCATGATAGTAGGAATTTCCCAAGTCGACTCCCTCAAAAGTGATTTACGTCTCTAAACTGATTTTTGTTTTGTTTGTTTTGAGTTTTATAATTCTCTTGTTATCTGAAACTTTATGGTAGCTTCTTGTGACTTTCGGGGATCTTAAACTGTATTTTATATTCTGTGAATGTTAGTCCGAAATAATTTTTACTTAATCCTAAAATCATTGAATTTTAATGTAAAACAATCTATCCAATTTTTGTTCTTATTCAACTCGTTAACTGTGGTTTACTCGTTAACACGGGAGGAGTATTATTTCGAGATTTTTAGTATGATAATAAAACAAGGCTGTTAACCTATTAAAAATACCACATATGCAAAACTATTGAGTGATCTATTTTGGATAGCAATCTAAACAAGCGTATATAACATGCCCCGTGGCTTAAGGAGTCAAGGCACAAAAATGTACACACCATAACATTCTCTTTTTCCTATTGCAATTACCAAATTCTGTTTTACAACTCTTTTAAGTATTTGTATTACAAAAAAGTATCGATAATTCTAAATTAACCACAAAAATTACAGAACTACATATCATCCATCCATCTGGTCGAAGTCGTGTCACCTCATATCTATGAGGGTTCGCCAATCAGAATGGTATCTGACAGATGTCCTGGACAGGACGCAACATCATCTTAACCAATAGATGTCCTAAAGAGAACACCTGCAAAAAAAAGGTGAGAAAAAAGAATGTGAGATTGTAAAGAATGTATCTGGCAGGCAGATGGAGGTTATCTACCAAGCAACAGATGTGTATCCAGACCCTAGATACACTCCATTTCAGTGTTAGATATATCTCATTTCACTGCTAGATACACTCCATTTCACTGTATCTAGCAGTGAAATGAGTGTATCTACTAAGGTCAAATATCATCTTGATAAATTAAAAATTGTTAGGTTGTAAGGCGATACCCTTTTTTGTTCTTCACCCATTTTATAAGTGAGAGCAAAATACTGTCTCGGTAAAAGGGCAAATTCTGCAAAAAAAAAATTGTTGGCAAATTATAGAAGTATTAATAATTACGAATTGCGATTCCAAAAACCTTAGACGCATCCCACGCCAAAAAACTACAGACGTTACCGGACTATGAATTCGGTAATCGTTTTATCCTAAAAAAAATGAATAAATGACGAAAAAAATAATCTCACTCTGAAATGATTCTTGTCCTTCCATAAACTGCAGTCAGTTAAAGTAGCTTCCAAAAACTTCATAACAAATAGTCCGCAATCAAACCTGTTAAACATATCCATATATTTAAACCAACTTTGTCAATATAAAAAGAAAAAGGTGCATGTCTAATATCAATTATCAAAAAAGGGGGAATGATAACTAACCCATTAGGTTGTTGAGGGACATCCAAATAGATACACGGATTTAAGCTAATGCCTCTTAGCTTTTCGTAACCATTTTGAACCTTTTTCTTGGGATAAGACAGTTTCGAAGTTGTAGATCTGACATACAAAAAAAAAGAAAAGTAATTGTCGATAATTAGTACCAGGTAAAACCATCATATACAACATGAATTCAAGAAAACAAAAGAAAAAAATTAGAAAAGTTACAATGTCGTCTACGTAAGAAGTTCCAGCCAGCAGATCACTAACTTTTAGCCTGAGAGAGTCTAATATATAGTTTTATCCCTTCTTCAGATCAGAAACACAAGCAAACCAGTGATCATCATTTTCATTACCAAGTACAAAAAACACCTATAAGGTTGAATTTGAAAAAGGTTGATATTAGAATAAAATAATATGTTGAATAAAATAAAAAGTGTATGCAGTTCATAATGAATTACCTTATCAATAGTGCTCCCATTTTGGTATATATTGATTCTTAAGAAGCCCCAAATAGATTGCTTATTTGAACCATGCTTAGCATACTGCCATGCTTAGAACACAGCCAACAAATAAACAACACTAATACGACATCTAATAATTGTAAGGAACACTAACATTTACTCTTGTAGGTAAGCAGGGAATATCATCTCTATTGAGCGTCTTAAGCACACCAAACATGTCAATCACCTACATACAAGTACATTGTGTTAGAATACATGGACATTTGTGTTTATTCTTATGTTCTAGAAAGCTTAAGTAGACTATTGAATATTATGAGAATATCATATTCTCACAATGTCCATTATCCAAGCGCGCTTTTTCAAGCTTCGCAACCCTCCTCGAGTAACTTCCATCCAATCCGTGTCAACGAGAACCTCCTTTAAGTAATTAAATACAAATGTGATTAGGCGGTTGCAAATATGAAAATAAATAAGATACAAATCAAAAAAATAAACAAATCAAACTTACTTTGCATCTCTTCGATTGTTGAAAACAAACAAAAAAAAGTTCTTCATCTGAGTACGGATATGGTAGTTTAGATTCACTTGATAATTCTGTGTGACTTGTACCAAAAACGCCAGTTGCCAAATAGACATTCTAATCAATTAAGTACACATATTTTTTGAGTGTTTAAAGACATACTTACTTGACAGTTTACCAGAAAGCACGAGAATCAAATTGAACGTTACTTTTAAAACGGTTTTCATCGAAATTTAAGATTTGACAATAAGCCCTCAAACTAAAAAGTATCACTTGATGGCTCTACAAAAAAGAATCCTAAATTTAGGACGCGGAATCGCCTAATCCAACCCTAAACTCTATCCCTTAGTGTTGGACCTAGTTTATAGTTTTCATAATGACATGTATATACTTGATAATGTGCTTTAAATTTATATATCATATGCATGTAAACGTCTGCTTTAGTCTTATTATAGCTAACAACAATTACAAGAAAGGAAATCAAAGTTATAGGAGCTTAAGGCATAACTTTGACGATTTCTGTGAGACAAAGTTATAGGAGCTTGAGGTATAACTTTGGAAGTTCAAATGTGCAAAGTTATAGCTACCTTGGTTATAACATTGAAAAAACAATTCAAGCAAGATCTACTTCAAATAACACAAGACTCAAGATGAAGGGTCTTTGTGATCAAGATGAAGAGATGATCCATATACTGAAAATCTTTGTGAAGATTAGATAGTATAGGACGTCATTCGATAACTATTCCATTAGAGTGATTTTATGTTTGTAAAGTTATGACTCACTTATAACTTTACATACTAGAGTTCAAAGTTATAGCTTGGTCAAATATCATCTTGATAAATTAAAAATTGTTAGGTTGTAAGGCGATACCCTTTTTTGTTCTTCACCAATTTTATAAGTGAGAGCAAAATACTGTCTCCGTAAAAGGGCAAATTCTGCACAAAAAAAAATTGTTGGCAAATTATAGAAGTATTAATAATTACAAATTGCGATTCCAAAAACCTTAAGACGCATCCCACGCCAATAAACTACAGACGTTACCGGACTATGAATTCGGTAATCGTTTTATCCTAAAAAAAAATGAATAAATGACGAAAAAAATAATCTCACTCTGAAATGATTCTTGTCCTTCCATAAACTGCAGTCAGTTAAAGTAGCTTCCAAAAACTTCATAACAAATAGTCCGCAATCAAACCTGTTAAACATATCCATATATTTAAACCAACTTTGTCAATATAAAAAGAAAAAGGTGCATGTCTAATATCAATTATCAAAAAAGGGGGAATGATAACTAACCCATTAGGTTGTTGAGGGACATCCAAATAGATACACGAATTTAAGCTAATGCCTCTTAGCTTTTCGTAACCATTTTGAACCTTTTTCTTGGGATAAGACAGTTTCGAAGTTGTAGATCTGACATACAAAAAAAAGAAAAGTAATTGTCGATAGTTAGTACCAGGTAAAACCATCATATACAACATGAATTCAAGAAAACAAAAGAAAAAAATTAGAAAAGTTACAATGTCGTCTACGTAAGAAGTTCCAGCCATCAGATCACTAACTTTTAGCCTGAGAGAGTCTAATATATAGTTTTATCACTTCTTCAGATCAGAAACACAAGCAAACCAGTAATCATCATTTTCATTACCAAGTACAAAAAACACCTATAAGGTTGAATTTGAAAAAGGTTGATATTAGAATAAAATAATATGTTGAATAAAATAATAAGTGTATGCAGTTCATAATGAATTACCTTATCAATAGTGCTCCCATTTTGGTATATATTGATTCTTAAGATAGAGCCCCAAATAGATTGCTTATTTGAACCATGCTTAGCATACTGCCATGCTTAGAACACAGCCAACAAATAAACAACACTAATACGACATCTAATAATTGTAAGGAACACTAACATTTACTCTTGTAGGTAAGCAGGGAATATCATCTCTATTGAGCGTCTTAAGCACACCAAACATGTCAATCACCTACATACAAGTACATTGTGTTAGAATACATGGACATTTGTGTTTATTCTTATGTTCTAGAAAGCTTAAGTAGACTATTGAATATTATGAGAATATCATATTCTCACAATGTCCATTATCCAAGCGCGCTTTTTCAAGCTTCGCAACCCTCCTCGAGTAACTTCCATCCAATCCGTGTCAACGAGAACCTCCTTTAAGTAATTAAATACAAATGTGATTAGGCGGTTGCAAATATGAAAATAAATAAGATACAAATCAAAAAAATAAACAAATCAAACTTACTTTGCATCTCTTCGATTGTTGAAAACAAACAAAAAAAAGTTCTTCATCTGAGTACGGATATGGTAGTTTAGATTCACTTGATAATTCTGTGTGACTTGTACCAAAAACGCCAGTTGCCAAATAGACATTCTAATCAATTAAGTACACATATTTTTTGAGTGTTTAAAGACATACTTACTTGACAGTTTACCAGAAAGCACGAGAATCAAATTGAACGTTACTTTTAAAACGGTTTTCATCGAAATTTAAGATTTGACAATAAGCCCTCAAACTAAAAAGTATCACTTGATGGCTCTACAAAAAAGAATCCTAAATTTAGGACGCGGAATCGCCTAATCCAACCCTAAACTCTATCCCTTAGTGTTGGACCTAGTTTATAGTTTTCATAATGACATGTATATACTTGATAATGTGCTTTAAATTTATATATCATATGCATGTAAATGTCTGCTTTAGTCTTATTATAGCTAACAACAATTACAAGAAAGGAAATCAAAGTTATAGGAGCTTAAGGCATAACTTTGACGATTTCTGTGAGACAAAGTTATAGGAGCTTGAGGTATAACTTTGGAAGTTCAAATGTGCAAAGTTATAGCTACCTTGGTTATAACATTGAAAAAACAATTCAAGCAAGATCTACTTCAAATAACACAAGACTCAAGATGAAGGGTCTTTGTGATCAAGATGAAGAGATGATCCATATACTGAAAATCTTTGTGAAGATTAGATAGTATATGACGTCATTCGATAACTATTCCATTAGAGTGATTTTATGTTTGTAAAGTTATGACTCACTTATAACTTTACATACTAGAGTTCAAAGTTATAGCTTGGACCTGTAACTCTATAACTTTGGATGATAAAAGTTTTGATGCATGATTTTGGAAATAAATCTGTTAAATGTTTTCAAAAAGATAGAGAGTATTTTTATATTTGTCAAAGTTTTAATAGATAATGTATTTGTGAGATTCTATTGATTAGTAATACAACTTATGGGTTGTCATGCTACCTAAGGTTTCTAATACATTCTATCTCAATTTGTTGTTAACCTAATAAGTCCAACTAGTGGTTGTGCCACCTAGGGTTTCGTGAAACCTAGGGATTGTGCCTCCTAGGGTTGCGTGCTCCTAGGGTTTCGTGAGATGAGGATTTCGGCCACCATAGGCACGTTTACTTGTTTACCTTAACCTATGATTCTAATAATATCTTTACAACAATATTTTGAGATATTAAAGATAAATATCTTTCTAAAAGATGAAGCAATAATATTTTAAGATATTGAAGATAAATATATTTCTTAAAGAGAAAGCTAGGGTTTTTAGATTTTATATCTCCTATGCTTCTATTATAAATACTCCTTCCATCTCAATTATTGAAAACGACTTTTATACAATTGAGAGAATTTTATAAATTGATTTTAAGGCAAACTTTGAGCAAAATATATATTATTTTTAGTGTTTTTTTTGAAAAATTCGTGCATCATTATTATCAATCGCTCACGTGAAATACGTTATTGGATAATAGTACATCACATAATCTTACTTATTCTTTAACGAGAATCCTTGTGAGTTATATTGTACTTTCTTATTAACGTAAGATAGTATAGAGTATTTAGCGATAGTCACCTTGAGTTATAGTCATAGTTGATTATACGAGTGGGTTGATAATTTTTGTTATCCGGAGAAAGGTACTAAAGATTATTAATCGAGAATAGTGGACGTAGGTTTCGACTTGTGGAACTGAACCACTTCAAAAAGCACGTGTGTCTCTCTCTCCTTTTCGTTATTTCGTTACTTGCATTTACTTTGATTAATTGATTAGTTGATTTTAATCTATAAAATCAAATAATTAATTACATATCATATAAATCGAAAAGTGGGGCTAGTTTTTATTCTCAATTCCCCCCCCCCCCCCCCCCTTCGTATTCGATCAATAGACTCTACACTTAGTATCCGTACGAGGGTGGAAAACCTAAACTACACCCTAAGAAGGGAAGGGTGAACCCTTTCCGAGTGGGAAAAGCTGAAACTAGGGGGTCGGGTACCCTTAATTTAGGGTTTAGGGTTTGATTAGGCGGTCCGCTACGCGGAACCGTCTAATCCAACCTTAGACCCTTTCCCTTAGTATCGGAACGGGGGTGGAAAACCTAAAGTACATCCTAAGAAGGGAAGGGTGAACCCTTTTTGAGGGGGAAAGGCTGAAACGAGGGAGTCGGGTACCCTTAATTTAGGACGGGAAAGGGTTTAGGGTTGGATTAGGCAGTCCGGTCGCGAAACCGCCTATTCCAACCCTAAACCCTTTCCCTTAGTATCGGAACGGGGCTGGAAAACCTAAACTACACCCTAAGAAGGGGAGAGTGAAACCTTTTCGAGGAGGAAAGGCTAAAACGAGGGGGCCGGTTACCCTTAATTTAGGACGGGAAAGGGTTTAGGGTTGGATGTAGCGAACCGCCTTATCCAACCCTAAACCCTTTCCCTTAGTATCGGAACGGGGGTGGAAAACCTAAACTACACCCTAAGAAGGGGAGGGTGAACCCTTTCCGAGGAGGAAAGGCTGAAACGAGGGGGCCGGGTACCCTTAATTTATGACGGGAAAAGGTTTAGGGTTGAATTAGGCGGTCCGCTACGCGAAACAGCCTAATCCAACCCTAAACCCTTTCCCTTAGTATCGAAATGGGGGTGGAAAACATAAACTACACCCTAAGAAGGGCGGGTGAACCCTTTCCAAGGAGGAAAGGCTGAAACGAGGAGGTCGGGTACCCTTAATTTAGGACGGGAAAGGGTGTAGGGCTAGTCCAACCCTAAACCCTTTTCCTTTGTATCGGAACGGGGGTGGAAATGTGACAACCCTCGCGATAGCGGAAATAAAACATAAAAAGATGCGATTTATATAGCGGAAAATACGGTATTTTTGAAACTTTTTACATGCCAAAATAAAAGTACGAGGAATGTCAAATAAATACAAACTAAAGTAGAATATACTACAAAGAGACGTAGTCTCTCAAAACGTTATCAAACATAAAGTCGTTTAGAAACTAGCTAAGAACGTCAATAGGTGAATCGTCGAGGCCAACGCCCGCTAGCTCACACCCGAACCCAAAAACAACTAGCAAAATCCATCCAAGCAACCTGTTCATCCATAAAAACATGAACGCCACAGTCAGTGGGGAGTAACTCCGGGTTCTCCCAGCCATATCACAAATAACATACTTAAACGGCAATACACAAGTAGAAGCATGCATATATATATACATGTGAATTACGTGAAGGATAAATAGGCATTTCAATATATAAAGATATAGGTGCATGAAGTACAAAACGGTAAGCATCATATTATAGATAGACTCGGGAAAGACACCCTTAGGCAACTATATACTCACTAGGGCTTGCATCTCACCGATAGCGGCATATACTTGATAAGATAGAGACTCGACAGACAAACCACGCCAAGTCATTCAACGGTCACAAATAATCAACATATAATCATCCATCCAAACGTACGAATACGGTGACAACATCTCTCACGGTTAATGACACGCACTAGCACCATGTACATAGCAAGTATGATCAATCACATCCACGGGATAAACATTTCCCTGAACGCATACACGATTAACATTTCGTATATGTAGACTCAATTCCTCCTGGTAGGACGATGATATAAATATCCGATCCTAGTCTAAACCTGGCCAGACTCTCAAAATAACATTTTCCGATTCGACATGCGATACACATTTTGCATCCAAGACTCGGTCAAACACAGAAGCCGAATACCCCAAATTCGGTCAACCTTCACGAAAGAGGCGGAAAGAGCACAAGCAGCATAAACAAGCGGTACGCTACATGCAATGACACCACCTTGCAAAGAAACGACATTTGACGGCCGGGTCGATCAACGCATAGCGTTCGCCACCTAACAACGTCGTCATATCTCCACTAAAACATTCATACAAGCATTTGGGATATATCTCCTCGTTCTGACATTCTAGTCTAATGAGCGATGCGGTATAGCCGGGGAATGAGAGTTCATAGCACTTAACAATTAGTGCTCAAATCATAACATACGTAAAATCGACTCAAGGGGGACATATCAAAAACCGTCACAAAACATGTGATATAAGCGAATGGGATATCATATATTCTAAATATGAATATTTAATGCTATTAGGTAAATTTATACGATAAACGAACTATGCGAACTATTATAAATGAAAGTATAAGAAAAGAATAGAAGGGGAAAGGCAGCGTGTACCAGCCGGTCAAGTGGACCGACCGGCTGCCGCTGGCTACCCGGCTGGCACCTCAGTAACTTTTGGAAACCATCAAAAATACAGCGTGATCCAGCCGATCAAGTGGACCGGCTGCCGGCTACCCGGCTGGACCATATGTCACATGAGAAAAAGAAGGAAAGATAGGGGTGTGTCTGCTGCCGGTTGGCCGGCTGAGACTTACATAATACCAATATAGTTCGAAAATGCCTATTTCAAGACAGCCAACTCCCAGCCGGCCAGCTGACCGGCGGCCGGGACAACATATGCACGAAAATCATCACTCAACACCAATGAACATCAATAAACATCAACTATCATCTATCATCAATACTCAATAACAATTATCAACAAACAACAACCATCATCAACAACACAAATTCTATGAATAATCATCATATTCTAAATATGTTTACTAACATCAAAATACATTAAATCACGTATTGATATCGAGTAACCCTTTACCGTTACCTTTTCGCGTCTTCAATCTTCGTCTAGGTCCTCCTCCACTAAGTAGTAATCTTTGTCGAGGTCTTGAAGGTCTCCAACTACAATTAAACAACAAAAGATGAATATAATTCACCTTTGAGAAAGACGGATAAATTGAAAGATGAGAAAGACGGTAATTTTATTACCAATTAAGATAAAGGACGATAAGAGGGGAAGATTATGACGAAAATTAGCGAATTTGAGTAAGTAATGAAGGAGTAGTCACGATCTTGAGCTTGATAAAAAATGGGGTTTAGGGTTTTGGTTACTTGTTGAGGAAAGAGTAAGTGGAAAAGAATGAGGGAGTTAGGGTTTAAAGGGAGTATAAGGTGAGTGTAAAATTATGGAAAAAGCCTAAAAGCGCTTTAAGGCGTAACTCACTCGGAATTTCGAGTAAAGTCCGAATACGAAATCGGATTTGCTAAATTAGACACGGGAAATTAAATTCTAGACTAAATCTAAAATTTCGCTGAAAAGTATCTGTATGATATTTTTAATATAAAAATAGGGTACATTTGCGGGTGTTACAGGAAATCCTAAACTGTCCCTAAGAAGGGAAGGGTGAACCCTTTCCGAGGGGGAAAGGCAACTGAAATGTATCTAGCACGAATAACAAATTTGATGAATTAAAGACAGATTTTTCAACAAAGCATACAAGAGAATTTATAGAACACTTGAACATCTTTTAACCAGCACTTTAAACTTTCAAGAAGCACTTCAAATGGAACTAATCAAGTACTCCCCCCGTCCCGGTCATTTGTTTACCTTTACTTTTGGCACAATTATTAAGGAAATGGTAGGGGACCATTTGTGGTGGTACTTGGTAGATGACATGTGGACAATAGTCCCATTGGGTGATTAAATTACTCATAGATTATCATCCTTATATAGAAAGGTAAACAAATGAATGAGACACCCTAAAATGGAAATGGTAAACAAATGACCGGGACGGAGGGAGTATATAATAATATGTTTTAAATGCATTAAATGCACTCCAGACCGACGATACAACTAAGAAGCCTAGTAAGAGCAACAAGAAGAACGTAGAATGAATTTGTAGTTCATAAGTCATTGTTAATTAAACGGAACTAAAGAAAGCTCGGCGGGGAAATCAACCCGTATTCACTCCAACAAATCACATTTCCCACCTGATAAAAAACAACACAAAATCAACATAACTACAAATCAAAAAACATAATTTTCCAAACAATTGACTGAAACAAAACCAGAAATTCAGTAAAAACAAATGACATCTCCCAAAAGCTCAAACCTAATTAATGAAAAACACAAAATGCTCCAACAATTCAACAATCAAAACCACAAATCCTCACAATAGACCATCAAATTCGGACAACATAAAAGGAAGGTCTGAGATCGACGAAAAGCCTTACATGAGTAGTAATCGTCACTGGTAACTAATCGTCAGAGAAGATAGAAAACGAGGATCGGAGTACATGCATCCTGCTCCGACGACTGCGATGGTTGTTAACGCCATTTGGGGAGAAAATGTACATCAAATTAGGGTTAGAGTTCTTCAAATTTGGGGGAGATTAAGAACATGAATGTAATTAATTCAAGTAATTAACGAAAACAATGAGAAATTAGTAAGAGTTATGGACTTACATGTGAGAAATTAGAGGATTGATGTGATAAATTTGAGCGAAACACGATGAATTTGTGGTTTTCCAACGAAATAGTGAAAGGAAAATCTCGCGGTCAATTGATAGTAGCTGGAGAGAGTAGCCGGAGAATGAGAGAGGTCGTTCGAGTAGGATAGATGGTGGACAGGGGTGAGCAAAATCGGGTACCCGATACGGTTTTAATAATCGTATCGGGTACCCGGTTTTTGGAAGGCCAAAAAATTAGAACCCGGATCTGACCCGGTTTAACCGGGTACCCGGTTTTCGTATACCCGGTTAAACCGTATACCCGAAAACCGTATATCCGGATCCTGTTTAATTGATAATGCTCAAACCTGAAATTCGAGTCCACAACATTAGTAATGACTAATAAATAAGATGCTTATATAATCACCAGGATCATTATTACAAAACACAATTACTTGCAAAGTCGGTAAGTAAAATAGCAAAATCCAAATTTGAAAAACTTCACACAGAATTTTGTCACTGATAAAGTTAGTTGCATATATTACAAGTTTCACATAAAATGATTGGTGCTCAGAATTTCACCCATATCGTCAAAATAGATAACAAAATTTTACATACAACTTTTTTTTTGGTTATTTTTAATTAAACTGGGTCAAAACCGTATACCCGGTTTTGATTTTCCCCGACCCGGACCCGGTACGGTTTTTTTAAAAACCGTATCGTATACCCGGAAATTCGTATCGTATACCCGGAAATCCGTGTAATGAAAACCGTATACCATATCGTATCCGTATATTAAAACCGTATCGTATATTTTTGCTCAGCCCTAATGGTGGTTATTAGAGAGAGGAAGATAACGTGTCGGTTTTGTTTGAAGAGAGAGGAAAATATGGTTGGTTGGGCTAATGAATCTTGGCCGTTGGTTTTTTGATCTAATGGTCCTTGTTGAGTTCGTATAGTTCGCACCGAACTTGTAGTTCGCACAGGAGCCTAATTCTATATATATCATGCATTCCACTTTTATTATTTTCTTTTCTTCGAACTTTATTCCGAATTTAATAATTTAATAGAGCTGAACTGAACTTATAAGAACTGATATTAAGTCCGAAAAACAGAGTCTTACTCACAGTTTTATAAGTACCACTCACTCTATCCCAAGAACATTGTTCCGATTCTTCCTAATTTTTTAACTACCACCGGTCCACCACTCTATCAAACTACTATTTCTTAAATTTTCCCAAAATGGAAAGTAGGACAATAAAAGTGAAATGAATAGAGTATATTACTATTGAGTTTTTCTACATCTAAAACTATATATTAATAAGAATTTTTATATATTTCATCATTGAAGTTCCTGGTTTTCAATTTATATATTTAGATTAGTGGTCATAGTGGAGGTTGAAGGCAACACTAAATGGCTTCAGATCAGTTGACCAGAAGGCCCAGAACCATTCATCAATACAACTTATCAGCTTGTCAACTGAAAAAGCGAGCGGGCAGGGATGAGTCTAGCACCAACCGGCCGGCCGCAGGCTTTGCTTGGCTTTACACACACACTAAGCTTGAACAAAAGACAAAACCTGAAACATAAGCGTAGTAGTACCTATTACACTGGACTTTCTGTCCCTCTATCACAAATAAAAACAAAAGTTGAAGTAACTTGAAATTACATCCACTCAACGTCTTCAACTTTCTCTCTTTTTCTTGCCCTGCAATGTGTTTCCAATGCAAAATTATGCCACTGAATCAAACTCGCAAGTAGTAAAAACATTCCATTCTCTTATATGACAGATAACGCCTTCATCCGGCTGCATTTGATGAAATAGAAGTAAACTAGACTAAAAACAAACTTTAAAAGGGTAATAATGCAGGTTAGTGAAAGGGAAAGATGCCTCAACGTATGTCGTAGACTCATTGCAGTACAGTCATTAGATCAAAACATGTTTACTTTTCAATAAAGGACTTTTATTAGACTTGGAGAAGGGAAAATGGATCCCTCTAAATCCCTCCCCCCTCCATTTCCCTCTTACCCCAAGGATTTTGTCTCCCTCTCACCCCCTCCCCTTGTTTTCCCTCCAAATCCCCTTATCGAAACAAGGCCTAAGGATTTAGTGTTTCAATGGCTTTCACATCACAAATAACAGAGTAAAGGAATTGGAATTATGCAGTCATCAAAAAGAGGTTGTTTTAGTAGGGATGACCCGTAGAAAAGTGAGTTTTTTCTCCATTAAAAATGGAAAAAATAACTATCCGCCAGGCGCCAATCATCATATTAACTTTATAGTGGATATCTTTACTATATGCAGAAGTAGAACATTCTATTAATCTGCGAAGTCAATTGAAACCTGAAAGCAATCTAGCATGCGCTTTATTACCACCCATCACTGCCAAACACAAGAAAGCAAAGACAATTGCCGAGAAGAAATACTCTGATACTGAACATAAACACACATAAGAGAGAAGAAAAATCAAGAAACCAGATTCAGACAGAGAAATAAAAAAGAAAGAAAGGGTAAGACAGACTGAGAAAACGACATTTGCTACTACAGGATTGAAGAATTACCAAAAGACGAGGAGATCGCCGCTGAAAAGATGCAGAAACGGGAGAAAGAAGAGGTCTAGTCTGTATAACATCTCTGTTTGCTTCCTTGAGTGGGAGAGATGATTGATTTCTACTATCAATTGAAGCTGAGGATATCGGGGCAGATATGGATATACTGGTACATGCTTGATCTTGGTATATTAACCGTGACGTAGACCCTGAGAGAAATGAACTATTCATACTAGGGAAGGAAAATTAGGGAAGGAATCCAAGCGGCAGACTAGATGTCGAACCAATTTCATCGATCCAAACGACAGATTGCCATATTTAGCATCAAAGTAATGTTGAACCCAAGGACACACATTGACTAAGTATAAGCTAAGTGGCAAATGGGTCATTTAGATCAAGTTCGGGTTGGGCATTAGAGGTTCAGGTCATTTCGAGTGTGGTTTCAGTCAGTTGGTTATGGCATGGGTCAATTCAGGTTATATTTATGCAGGTTTTTGTTTCAAATCATTAATTTCGGACTGTTTGAGTCATTTTATGGTCAGATTGTTTAAAATCATTTCATTTGGATTCAGATCTACTTTGGGGTTGTGCTTTTCGAATTTGGGCTTGAGTCAGTTCATTTGCGCCAGGGCAGTTTTGCCAAGTCTTGTATAAGACTATAAGCTATGTGCAGGAGAGAAATTCACCAAAGCATACCTGATGCCTCAGCTTGAAACTTGTCTCTCATTTTTCTGACAAATGTATACAAGTCATTGCTTTTGTTCAACTCCTTGACAGACTCTGTTGCTTCATTCCATTGGGGATCACACTGAATCACTGTAAAGTGGATTTGAAGGTTGTTATAAAAATATTGAGCAAAGAATGAAGGCCTGATCAATAGTGAGTGGGAAAAACCAAAACTGTTTAAATATCAAACTGTCAATACAACACTTACAAGTATAGACATTGTTTGCATGACGGATGGTGAAAGAATACTCCCCGGAGAGACATTTCCTATTGATGTAAGTAAAAGTGAATTTGACACCTGTCATATCAGCAAAAAAGAAAGAGATAAAGATGGTTAAGCCATTGCAACAACCATGCTACTTGAAAGTTGAAACTACTATAGAAGCTTTGAACTTACCATGTCCCCCATCAATGCGGAAACCAAGTACCCGGTTGTACCATGTACATGCCTCTTGTATTTCTTCTCTATGCCTAACAGCTTCTCTATTCATCTCTTCAGATTCCTCAAGAGCTTTCACATAAGCAAACAAAAGAATGGCGTAAGATGCAGAGAACCAGAGTTCTGAACAATTTGTCATAAGAAGTTCCCTAGATTTCATTCCTATCATTTTTTTTATTCCGAAAATTGATACAGGACGAGATGAGTACCCAACATGTTTGAGTATTTATAATGTCAATATATTAAGGTCTTCTAAGATTGATACAGCATCGTGAAAATCCACCATGTTTGCTCTTGAAACATAAATTGTAAGCAAGAGTGCATGGCATAATGTATTTACAATATGTCAATTATACACAAAGCAAAACCATGTGAACTTCAAGGCTCAATCCCTTATGTTTTAATGTCAAATTAGAGTGAAGAAGACAAGTAGGGACTTTAGCATTTCAGCTTCATATCAAAAACATTTAACATGAGTTTTTTCACTTAAATAATCCCGCTGATGTATGAATTTATCATAATAATTATATACCAGGATGCTTCTTTCAAGTAAGGGGATTTTTCAGGGTAGTGCTTTTTATAGCTCGAGTTTTACTAATATCACCCGAATTTGAACCTTCCAATTCTAACCCTCACTATCTCTATCCCCTTTCTTATTATTAATATTGCACAATTATCTTCAATTTTAAAATCCATAAACTTAATTGCATAACAATAATTATATCATGAGAAACGACAACTTACACGCGGAAAACAAGGTAATTCAATTGGACTCCATTTCTGACTAGACTGATTTTTCGAATCCTTCACTTTATTGAGTTTATTTCTCTAACAAGTTATTTAATGCACACCTAATTTGTAACTGATTTGATTTCGGACTCTAGAACATAGTAATTTATTTCTTGTTGGCATTTGTCGTAGCTATTGATTTGGGGTCGAAGGGATGAATGTTCTTAGGCCAAACGAGACCACCATGATCATGTTGTGTACTACTGTACTGTACACGAAATCACAAGGGACTGGTGGTATAGCACACGAGGCCACCATGGCAGTGTCGTGTACTATACATAAAATCAGCATGGACTGGTCGTGTGAAGCGTACTAGACCACCATGGGCTTGTCATCTCCTTTACACGAAACCACCATAGCTCAGTTCCCGTGTAGCAAACAGATGCTCTTTCACACCATTCTCAATGGCCAGTGCGTTAGTTGATATGTCATTCAAGTTATGTCAGTAGCTTAACACAACATCAATGGGACAATATAGGTCATTCACAGTTTGACTAATTCTCAGTGCATCAATTTATTCCCACTTATTTGTTCGTATGAATTCAGCTTATTGTCCCAATTATTTTCCAACTTTTTTATGTAAATGCCAAAATTCCAACTAATGTCAACAATAATGTTGCATCAAATTGATATGTATAAATTACCAACTACAATAAGTAACCTAAATGAATGGAAAATTGAAGAAAGATTGTTTATCTTGATTATTGTTGAAGATGAAGACGTAAGAATGAATGTTAGAGATGGTGGGAGGTGAAAAGTATTTAAGGAAAGGAATTATAGAAATGGGTATTTTCGTCTTTTACTTTGGCGAAATTAGTAATTTACGGGCGACAAAAAGAATACCTGATTTTGTAACATAAAAAACAAAGAAAAATAAAAATAACAAAACAATAAAAACCTACCTTTTGATTGTTCAGACAAGATGTTTGCGTATTCATCCTTCCGCGCTGCTTGGTCTTGTACAATTTTTTGAAGTTCATGTACTTTTATTTTTGTTTCAGAAAGGGAATCAGGGATCGCTATACGCTTGGCCTCCTTCCGTGTCTTCACTATAAAAATGTACATGGACAAGACCTCAACAAATGAAAAAGTGCTCTCGGTTTCATCATGTATACTGAGGTACTGGTTAATCATAAAATAATGATATATGGGTAATATGACACAGTATTTTCTCACTCGTTTTGCAACTTGTAGGCTTGTACTAATGTGTAACAAGTAACGACACAAAATTCGTAAAATGCAGCACGTAGTTCAAAGTATACAATGATAACAAAAAGTAAAGACACTCAAACATAAGGAACCATAAGCTATGAATCACCAAGAACGAGAGCTAATAGAGCACATATTAGCAAATGCCAACATAACTCTAACTGTAAAGTCAGATGAGCAGCAGGGCAAGCGAACTTAAAAAAGACGGCCTCTCCCAACTAATGTCAACCAGTGAGGTCAGGCTGTTCATAGCCCTTGGCCCTTGGTATTAGCGCATGCACTTTAAGCATCCCACTTATATAATAACAAAATGTTTTTTTGAGCAAGTATACGCAAAATGCTCAACATCGAAACAGGGTGAATACACAAGTAATTTAAAGTTAACAAAACAACAAGAACATTCTAGCAATAAACTCGAAAGCTACTTGATAAAGCAATTATCAACGATGAACCAACCGCTATTTACAATATACATCAGAGTGTCTCCATTAAACACGATACCTGCAAGAGCTCTGACCAATTCAACCTCCAGTTCTCTCAATTCTGCCTTGAGTTTCCTCAACTTTACTGTCATTATTAAAATAGTCACATTAAGGAATTAGACCTCTGATTTTGTAAAACAGGCGTAAAAACATAGGTAATAAGTTGTCATTATTAGGGAACAAAGATTATTCAACCAGTTGTAAACTTAAGATCGTTTGCTTATAAATTCAAAAATTTGGTCGAAAAGCTCAATAACTATGTCTCGAACAAAACGAGAACACTTAGACAAGTGGTTGTTCAGGTTCTCTACGAAAAATGCGAACCTCTCTGAAACCAAATTAATCAACACAGACTTTTAAAATCATCTAAAATCTCCTGAAAAATAATTGAGTAAGCAGAAAAAAAAAAATGAAAACTATGAACAGGTGAACAATCCTCAATTCCGCAATCAAATTTATGACATCATATATTCAATTAGCTCCATGATTTCTAAATTTAAGCAGTAATAGCGAAAACGCTAGTTCACAAACCCTAACTTACAACAAATAAACAAAAAAAGAGGAAGAAAAGCACATGTGGAATTGCTAAACCCTAGAAAAATACTCATAATTAGTAGGAAAAAGAAATAATAGAGTAATTGAGTAAAATAAGAGGAAGATTAAAACCTTGATTAAGAGGTGTTTGATCAAAATTAGATCTGACAGAATGAAGAGAGTTCTGAAAGTAAGAAAAAGAAGCGTCAATTTGTTGCTGGTGCTTTGAGATATCTTTCTCGCATACTTTTCGGAGTTGTTCCATATTCGCTCTTACTGTATGTCTGTATGGACCGAGGCCATGGTAGAGAGATGAAAGTTTGAATGAGATACTGTATGTTAGCCCGCCATTGATGTGTTTGAATTACAGTTTTGATTTCTGCTCTACTTCCATCGTTTTCTGCTGGGCTTTTTTTAGTTTTCAATCTTATTTGAATAGATACCAAAATTTCAATATTACGACTGCATTTTAGCCACGATTGTAAGATATCGACGGCGTTTTAATAACTTTCGAGTATCGACTACATTTTCAAATCAAAGGACGACATTGCCCTTGCTATCTCTCCAACTCACTCAAAACCTCTCTTCCTCATTCTTCCTAAAGATCTCTCCCTTCACCTATTCCACCACTACCATCATCGGCCACTACCTTTGCCGGCGCCGAGCGACGCCACTGCCCACCGCCGTCCCCCCATGGCCCCATCGTGTCTGACCACCACGCCAACACAACTAAGTTTTTTTTCAAAAAAAAAATTGTTTGATTTAGATTTGCAATTTATTACTTTGTTAATTAGATTTGTTGTTTTTTTGTACAAAAGAGGGGCGAAGCCCCGAAAATTAAACTAAGGGACAGACAGTGCGCGGAGTCGTAGCTCCTAAGATATCGTCTCGAATGATAGGTGCTAGATCAAAGGGAGGGCTATCTAATTTGTTACTTCAAGTGGGGCGTAAATGCCATGATTGGCTAACCAGTCACTAACCTTGTTTGCTTCTCTATATATATGCTCCAAGCTGACTGACCAAGACCCATCCTGCAATAGCTCCTTGCAATATTGTACTAGCGGTCGAAGTGCGTTGCTGAATAATTCTTCATCCTTTACTAGCTTGACGCATACCTCATTATCCATGTATATGATGAGCTTCCTAATATGAAACTTTCGTGCTTGCTCGAGACCCCTCGCTAATGCTAGCATCTCCGCCCTCATGGACGTGCAGTGGCCACAAGAAAAATAATATGCCGACAAGAAATCCGCTCTACTGTTTCTGAAAATACCGCCTCCACCCACCGGACCCGGATTTCCTTTAGATGCCCCATCCGTATTTAGCAACACCTAGCCATGAGGGGGCGGGTTCCATCTTATAAAAACTAGCTCCCGAACGAACCCAGGGGGAGGAATAAATAGTGAAAATTTATCAAATGCTCTTTTAGAAGTTTCGAACTGACGGAAAAAGAA
This sequence comes from Heliosperma pusillum, assembly GCA_022085475.1. Classification (NCBI taxonomy): domain Eukaryota; kingdom Viridiplantae; phylum Streptophyta; class Magnoliopsida; order Caryophyllales; family Caryophyllaceae; genus Heliosperma; species Heliosperma pusillum. The sequence goes on from JAIUZE010069078.1 coordinate 31,202, forward strand.
AGGACGTATGTCCGTCGGGTTTTCTTCATCTCTTCCATAAACGACGTTGTTACGCCACTTCCAAATCCACCAACAAATAATGGCGAATCTCATCGACCAGTCATCAACCATGTTATGATAAGAATTACTCGCATTATCCGTAAGCCAATCAATAAAACTCGAGTTAAAGAAGGAGTTTCGACCTGTAATTTCGAGTTGTAGCCAAATTTCAATTGATAAAGGGCACTTACGCAGCAAGTGATCCGTATCTTCCTTTGCCTCGTGGCACCTAGGACAAGTTGGATTGTCCGTGAGTCCTGTCTCATTCTATTTGCATTGCACATAAGCCTCTCACGTGCTGCTAACCATAAGAAAAATCTAATCCGTTGCTGAACTGGTAATTTCCAAATAATGCTAAGTGCGGATTTCAGTGAACAACAAGCATGTGCGGATTCTCCGGACCTCTAATAATGCTAAGTGCGGATTTCAGTGAGAATTTACCCGACGACGTTGCATTCCAATAAAACATGTCTTCCTTTCCTGGGTCCGGAAAAAGAGAGAAGGCGGCAATTTTTAACAGTTCGTCTTTATCTAAGAAATTAGCAAAAAGGTCCCATTTCCAGCCCGAATCTTTATCCCACAATTCGCTAACAGTAGCTCCCAAAATTGAGTCGGGAATAGTAGAAGTAGCTTTGTCGGATAAGCAATATTCCGCAGCCCAGGCATGGTCCCAGAATAGAGTCCGTTGGCCATTCCCTATTGTTGCCGAAACCCCGTCTTTAATCACTTTAGCTTGACTCGAAATTCCTGCCCAAACATTAGACATATTTGGTGTGCTTGTTGTTCATTTGTGCATGTTTGTTCCATGGTTGGGAAGTTGATACTAAAACGTCTCCCCATATTTAGTAAGTTGAGTATCGACGTCTCTCCATAGACGAATTCTATTTTTTTTATAAAAATTGTCGGAATATTGTTGATTAAATTAATTTTTTTATTATATTTTTTTTAAAAGAATATTATTAACGTTTTGTTTCAAAGTCCGCCCTAGAAAACACTATTTAAATTAAGAGTTTAAATTAAGAGTTTGTTACAAAGAGAACGCTGTGGAGATTGGAATATTACGATTTGGATCTGGCTGCTAGATTTTGTGTTCTTTATAAACACGCTATTATGGGCTTTAATAATTGTGTGCTCTTTTCTTTAGTTTTTTTAGTGGTATATGGGTCGTTCTAAGATGGTAATTAAGCTGGAAGCCTATAGATTGTATTAATAACTAATAAGACGATTTTATCGCAGCAACATACTAAATCTCTCAAATTATTGATAGTGTGACTTACATAATAATGAAATTTATGAAATATATAATATTGTTTTTTATCTTTTAGTTATGCAAATATTTATTTATATATGCGAATTTCACTGGTTATAACAGTTAGTGTAACAACCCGAAAAGTACCCTATTTTTATAGTAAAATATCTTACGGATACTTTTCAGCCTATTTAAATTTTAAAGTGGAATTTATTGTTTCCAGTCGAATTTGGAATTTCCGAGTTCGTATTTGGAATTTTTGAGAGATTCCATGAGAATCCCGTTTTTAAGTCAACTTTGACTTTCGTTGACTTTTTCCGACTCGCCTTGTAATTTTGAAGACCGAAATGTTTATTTAAAAAAATAATATTTTTAATTTATTTTTATTAAGATTTATTTGGATTTATGAAAATTTAATATAATTATTTTGAATTTATTTGGAATTAAAGAATAACTTTTACGGTTTTAACCCGAACGTCATTTAACTATTCCCGAGTCATCTAAAATCCCGAAACAAACCCGAAACCCGACTTTGGCATGAGTCACACGCCCAGGTCACCTTTTTCCACTCACTTTAGATATTTTAAATTAATATGATTAAACTAATAATAATATCTAAGATATTTATAATTTTATCAATCCGTTAACGAAAATTACGCAAATCGCTCAAAAACAGATCCGACTACTACCTATTTCTCACGGCTCTTTCCCCTCTCTTAGAGCTAGATATTTTCCTTTCTTTTCATTACAATAACATAATATCTAGCTATTTGGTTTAATTAACTTAATATCTAATTATATCTAATCAATTACCGTAATATAATTATTAAACCCGAGTCAATTCCGTAACAACAATTTCAAAACCCGACTCATTAATTCTTCTATAACTACACGGCTCACACCCACCATTACTCACTAACTACCTTTTCCTTTTACAATAAATCAACTTAAGATCTAAGTAATACTTTCTTTAATCGTTCTTCATCGTTCTTCATCGTTCTTCATCGTTCTTGAGCAAAATCGTCACAAAACCTTCATTTCTTATTAAAATCCGTCCTAACTTATATTTCTAGAATCTCCTCTTCGCTCTCCATCTTCAAGTACGGTTTATTTTCAATTCCGACAAAATCGTTTTCAACACTTTAATTATGGAAAATCAAGTTTTAATTCTAACAAATATTTTTCTTGTCATTTCTTATAGGGGAAGATTTTGAAGACGAGTTTGGTGACTCGTATATTTTAGGAGAAGATTAGAAGACGGGTTTCTTATTTTCTTAGTTCTTATTTTTTTGGTGCTAATTGATTTTGCTAGCTAAGGTCCGATTCCTCCGAGTTAACTCTACGGATAAATGTTACATATCGTTTTGGTTTTTCTTTAGTTTTGGTTCATCTTTAGTTTTTGTTCATATTATTATGATTTTATGATTTTTAGTTAGTAACATGTTAAGTAGTAGTTAGTATGGTTTTTTATGATTTTATAACATGTTGGTTGTTCTTGTTATATTTTTATGATTTCTTCATGATGATGATTGTTGTATGATGGATGGTTAAATTGGTTGTTAAAATGGGTGTTGATTAATTAAAAACATGTTAGAATTAATTTGGGAATTTGGGGTTGTTGTTTGGTGGTGGCCGAATTGGTGGCTGGAAAACCGGTCCAAACCAGGCCGGTCCAGGCCGGTTCAGACCGGTCTGGGTTGGTCCATGGTGGGTCCGGGTTTTGGTCTTTGGGTTGTGTCGATGTTTGATTGATTGGTTGTTGTTTTTACGGGTTTTAAATATGTTAAAGCATGCGGGAAATATTAGGAAACGGTTTTTAGTAAAATCGAATCAAAGGCCAAAACAGCCCAATTCTGTCCGTGAGGCCCAAAACAGGCCCATGTGGGTGCGGCCCAATTCAGCCCGTGGGTCCCACCTTGGGACTCGTGTCGGTTTTTGAGTTATCGTCATTTTTATCGTGTTTTGTAATATTTAGCAAGTGGGAAATATTAATAAGTAAAATATTTAATTAAAACGGTTTTCATAAAATTATTATTTCTCACATTTAGAAATTATAATACGAGATTAGTTTACGTTGGAGATCATTTAAGTCAAGCGGTTTTTTGTTATATATATATAATTCACATGTTAGAAGTATAATAAAAATAACATGTAATGAATATTTGATTTTTATGTCCTATGTGAAAAGACTCTGCTTCTAGCCGTTTGATCCACGGGTTTGGTCAAACTAAGATCTAGTCAGCCCCGATTTGACTGATGACCCGTCGCGGGACTCGGGTCGGGGATTTGTCTTCAAGTAATGTTGTATTTAATTATGAATTAGCCTTGGTAGATATGAGGCGATATGATATTTGATTATTATTGATATGCAAATAGTCACATGATAGGATGTTTTCCCGTGACTGTTTTATTTTATGGTTGGTGTCGTGTTGACTAAGTACCCATAGAGAATTATGAGAATATGGCGTCTTGACCATTCTAATTCTAAATGAGTAGCTTGGACCACGACATTGATAGGCCCGTACTAGCTTTAACGAGCATACGGAGTTTGCCGCTTGATAGCTTTTGTGTCTCGGCTTGGTGGGTTTATATCCAAGTCGGGGCATGGTTGCCTAATCCGTTTTGGGGTTGGAACCAGCTTAAGTACTAGCCATCTCTGCTTAGGGGGTCGCCTAGTAGAGTTTCTCATAGACGGTTATGTCATGGGACGGGGAACGGAATAGCTGTTGTCGCTAGGTCTGATCAGTCTGGGACTAGGATGTTTTCCTACCTTGTGGTATAGCCTCGAGTTACAGAAGTCGACTATTGACTGTGCTAAGAACTTATGCCTGTTTGTAGAAGTATTGGTCTTTCATGTTTGTATGATTCTATGAGTTCTAGAAGGTGAGAGGCAAGCCGGCTAGGATTGATAGAGTTTGGATTACTGATTGTTAACTGATTCACATGATTACGTGTTGATTAGGGTTTGAGTGTATCAAGGGCCAGTACATAGGTAACGCTGACCAGCATACCGCTTCCCTACCTCGGTGATAGTTTATTACCGAATTCACATGATCGCTTTTCATATGCTAGGTTATATGTTAGTTAATGTTTCATAACATGAAAAGCATATCATATATGTTAAGGTTTGTATTTTCTATATACATTGCTTTTATGTTATTCATGTTTCATTAAACTCGACATTTCGTGGCTGGGAGAACTCGGAGTTACTCCCCACTGACTGTGGCTTCCGTGTTTATATTTAATGCGGTCGAACAGGTGGTATTGCATATTTGGGGTACATGGACGAGCTAGCGAGCGAAGTATTTACCTTGGACCTATATTCGGTTCATAGTTTGTATATTATTATACACTAGTTTATTTCCGTATTTATACGGGAGATATGTCTCCCGTCTTGTAGATTTATTTTGTATAATAGTATTTCCGTTTTGTAATGACCTTTTTATGTTATGACACCTTCGTTATGTATTATCATATTTCGTTTATGTATTTAAATAAATTTTTTTTCTTTCCGCAAATTTGAGGGTGTCACAGGGGTCATGTGGGCATAATGGTTTGTTGTTCTGACTGTAGGAGAGACTTTTGTGTGGTGATTTTATGCATTGCGTTAATCTAGTGGTTGTACGACTAGAGTTATATGCGTCTTCTGTCAAATAAAGTGAAATTGTTGGTGTAAAATTTAATGTTGTGACAGCTGTGTGCTCGCGGCAATACTACCATATTTACTTCGTTCAGGACGACTGCTTATGCGATGATTAAATGTAATTAGTTCACGAAAAAGGAACTTAACTTCGGCGACGAAGTTCTTTTAAGAGGGGTAGATAACATCGCGATCGTATAATAGTACCAAATATTCAGAAATAAAAATATAAAAATGATAATATTGTGAAAGTTTAAACATTGGACGAGTAAAATATATGTAACAACCCGGATTTTTAAAACAAAAGAAATACCTTAATAATAAATAATCCATGAGAGTAAAAAGATGAATAGGGTCAAGGTGGCGGAAACACCTGACCAATCCGGATCGATACTCAAACCCAAAACTAAACTAATACATTATTAATAATTCTTAACTTAAAGAAATTCCTAAACAACTTATTTGTCTCGCCACAAGTCTCTCCAGCCCAAGCATCCAGACAAGCAGCAATCACTTCAACCTGAGATTGGGGGTCGACAATCAGTCGGGAGTAACTAGATGCTCTCCCAGTCATGTTTACAACATGCTGAATTAATAACAATCTATAATAACAGACAGTAATCATAAATGACATGTGAAGCAATCTATACAATATGACATACATTTGAACTTACCAAGACTGAACGAAACCTACATGAATGCAATCCTGCAGACCTAAACCATATGCAACCACTAGACCATGATTACATTCAAGACCCAAAGTAGCACACGATCCACAGCAACGTAAGGCACAATGCTAGCATGAAAGCATAGCGAATAGAGCGAACGCCCGTTAGAGCGTATAACCACTGCCTCTAGCTGACGGAGCGTATAACCACTGCCTCCATCGGTGTGGAGCGTATAACCACTGCCTCCACGGTATTATGTATAGCGTATAACCACTGCCTATATGTCTAAGACCTGGCCAGACTCTCGATGCATTAACTGTACATCGAACGACACTCGAGGACCAGAGCGTATAACCACTGCCTCTGATACCCCCTCGAACATAGACCAAAATAAACCCCCGAAGGGTAGCGTTTGTTCATTCCGAATAGTATATAACTGATACTTCCGTCATCTATTCAACCAGAAACAAACAAATGCACCGTATAACTGACTGTACAAACCAATGCGTGAACAACGTCACGACTCAACATATGAACAGTATAAATGACTGTCCAACAATGCGTGAACAACGTCACGACTCAACTCAAGAATAGTATAACCGATACGATATGCAAACATAGCGTTATAGTCCAGCTGACTATAACACTACACATAAACAAGCACAGAAGACTAAGATTATAGTATCTTGACCGATAACATTACACCTCAAAGGTCATGTTATAGTTCGAGTTACCATAACACACCAGACACAAAAGCATATAACATCCAATGTTATAATACCACCAACTATAACCTTCACTTACCCTTAGTGAAGTTATAGTAACTTCAGCTATAACCTCCACTCAACTTTAGTGAAGTTATAGCAACTTCAGCTATAACTTTGGTTAAGCTTGTCAGGTTATAGTATCATCAACCATAACCTTCACTTAACTCCAGCAGAGTTATAGTATACCAATTATCACTTTGTGCACTGAAACTATTCAGAAAGACAAGCTAAACAATGACAAATTGAACTAAGGTTTAGACACTTTGCAATTGCTCTGTTTTTTGTTTGAACTGGTTGCTTAAGAAAGAGATAGAACCTTAACCAAAGCACAGAGCCAATGGTTGAGGGTTGAACCTTGCTCCCAGCACACAGCTAAGGGTCTAAGCTCACTTCCAAGCACAAAGCAAAGGAAGTTGTCTCAAGCACACAGCCAAGAGATGTTTAACAGAAACAAGGTTTCAGTTTTATGTTTTACTTCAAATCTACTTCATTTCATTAGGAAGGAGCCTTTTATAGGCAGTTAGGTTACATCTCATACGTCCAACTACATCTAGGGCCAACATTGGTTACATACAAAGACAAAATAACAGCTACATAACTGAAATAAAGTAAACTAAACAAAAGAAACAGCTTTGATAGTGACAGCTTCCTTGTTGCCTTGCTACTGCTTTTTATATGATATATGGTGGACTTTTAGCTTGGTGTTTTGGACCAAACTGAAGTAGTGTTGATCCTTTAAGGTTGAGCATAAAGTCCCTTGAGTTTGCTTGGCCAAAAGAGGAAGATTTGACAATGACAGCTGAACTGCTCCATGTAAGGCTGTAACTGGACTGATGAACTTGGGTTATGTTTTGAGAGGTGTTCCTGGCGTTTTCTGAGGAAGGTTCCCTGGACAAAAAGTTAGTAGACCCTCCCTAGTACCATGGCCCATAGTTGGTTTGGAGTCCCTAAGCTTGGAAGTTGCCCTGAGACCCTCCTCAAGGCACTGCTGCTGGCTGAATTTTCTGAGGTTTTGTTGGCTTGTTTTGCGAGTCTGTTTTGTATCTTGGTTGGCTCTGGCTCGTGTCATGGCTACCACTGGCTCGTGTCTTGGCTTTCTGGCTTGGGCTTGGACTATACAAAGCATTAAGATAGCTTTTGGCATAGGGTAAGGTTGGTACTGGATCATGGTTGGATTGATCATAGGTTGGTTGGTCTTGTCTTTGAGCTTGGCATTGAACTCATGTTGCAACCCCTCCTTCTTGAAAAAGATTTGCCCTCAAATCCTCTTCATCCTCAGAGTCCTCCTGATAATGACTTAGGTCTCCCACATTGAATGTCCCATGTACCCTATAATCTCCTGGCAAATCTATCTTGTAAGCATTAGGCCCTACCCTTTTAAGCACCTCAAAAGGACCATCAGCTCTTGGCATGAGTTTGTTTTTCCTCTTCTCTGGGAACCTTTCTTTCCTTAAGTGCAACCACAGCATATCTCCTGCTTTGAATTCCCTAGCTTTCTTTGGACCTTTGGCTCTTGACTTATACATCTCATTTGTCTTCTCAATCTGTTTCTTGACTTGACTGTGAATCTGCATCATTTGTTGTACTCTTTATTTGGCATCATAATTGACTTCCTTCCTTATCACTGGTTTTAGGTCTGTTGGCATTAGAGGATTAGCAACATAAACAACTTCAAAAGGGGTCTTACCTGTGCTATGTGAGGGAGCTCTATTGAATGCAAACTCAGCTTGTGGCAGTTTGATATCCCAATCCTTTAATGACTTAGCAATGATACATCTCAAGATCCTTCCTAGAGTTTTGTTAGTAACTTCTGTCTGCCCATCTGTTTGGGGGTGGTATGCTGTGCTGAAGAGTAACCTTGTCCCTAGGAGTCTCCAAAGTGACCTCCAGAAGTGGCTCATGAACTTGGGCCTCTATCAGACACAATGCTTCTTGGCACCCCATGCAGTTTTACTATTTCTTTGAAGTATAGCTCAGCTACCCCCATGGCATCTTCTGTCTTCTTACAAGCAACAAAATGGGCCATTTTGCTGAACCTATCCACTACCACCATCACTGAGTCTTTGCCCCTTTGGGTTCTAGGCAGTGCCACTATGAAGTCCATACTGATATCCTCCCATGGTTTGTTTGGTACAGGTAGAGGGGTGTAGGGACCTGCTTGGAAGTGAGCCTTGGCTAGTTGACAGGGTTTGCACCTCTTGAGAGTATCCTGCATATCACCCAGCATTTTTGGCCAATAGAACTGCTCATGCAATATCTCATAGGTCTTTTGTACTCCAAAGTGTCCTGCAAGCCCATTGCAATGGACCTCCTTGACTAGTAACCCTCTGTAAGGACCTCTAGGTATGCATAGTTTGTTTCCTTGGAAGAGGAACCCATTCTGTGTCAAGTATTTACTTCCTTTCTTGAGTTTTCCTTCTGAATACACCTCCCATTCCTCCTTGAAGTCTGGATATTCCATGTAGATGTCCTTCATGAACTCAAAGCCTAGGACCCTTTGCTCCATGAATGACAACATCACAGATCTCCTAGAAAGAGCATCATCCACTACATTGTTCTTTCCTTCTATGTACTTGCTTGAAAATGAGAAGGATTGCAGAAATTCCACCCACTTGGCATGCCTGGGGTTGAGTTTGTGTTGGCCATTGATGAACTTTAATGCCTCATGGTCTGAATGTAGCACAAAAGGTTTAGGTTTTAGGTGATGCCCCCAATGATTCAGAGCTCTCACTATGGCATAAAACTCTTTGTCATAGGTAGAGTAATTCAACCTAGCCCCACTTAGCTTCTCACTGAAATAAGATATGGGCCTCTTCTCTTGAACCAATACTGCCCCAACTCCTAACCCCCTTACATCACACTCCACCTCAAACAACTTGTTAAAGTCAGGTAAGCCTAGTATAGGGGATATGCACAACATATCCTTAATGGTATTGAAGGACTTCTCTGCCTTTTCTCCCCAAGTGAACTCTCCTTTCTTCATACATTCTGTGATGGGGGCCATGATAGAGCTGAACCCCTGAATGAACCTTCTATAGAAGGATGCCAACCCATGGAAACTCTTGACCTCAGTTACTGTCTTGGGGGTGGGCCAATCTCTGATTGCCTTAACCTTTTCAGGGTCAACAGCTACCCCATCCTTTGAGATGATGAACCCAAGGAAATGAACCTCAGGTTGCATGAAAGTGCACTTCTCTAGCTTTCCATATTACTTATTTTCTCTGAGAACCTCACAAAGTAAATTCAGCTGTTGTAGATGTTCCTTTTTGCTTGAACTATAGACTAGAATGTCATCAAAGTATACCACAATGAATTTTCCCAAGTAAGGCCTTAACACTTCTGTCATGAGCCTCATGAAGGTGTTAGGGGCATTGGAGAGCCCAAATGGCATCACTAGCCATTCATACAGCCCATGCTTGGTCTTGAATGCAGTCTTCCACTCATCTCCAGCTCTAATCCTTACTTGATGATACCCTTGTCTTAAATCAATCTTGGTGAACACTTGAGCCCAACTGAGTTCATCCAGAATGTCATTGAGTCTAGGTATAGGGAACCTATACTTAATGGTGATGTTGTTAATTGCTCTGCTGTCTATACACATTCTCCAAGTTCCATCTTTCTTAGGTACTAGCAATGCTGGAACAGCACAGGGGCTAAGAGACTCCCTGACATACCCTTTGCTCAGCAATTCTCCCACATGAGATTGCAGCACTTGAGTTGTCCTGGGGTCACTTCTATAAGCTGGCTTGTTTGGAAGGACAGCCCCAGGCACCAGATCAATGTGGTGCTCAATTCCCCTTAGTGGGGGTAATCCACTAGGTAATTCAGCAGGAAAAACATCCTCATAGATTTTCAGCAAGGCTTGTACTTCCTTAGGCACCTGGTTAGACCCTTCCCCTACCTCCTTGGTGAGGAGGACATAGACTGGCCTAAGATCATTTAACTCTTGTTCCATTTCTGATTCACTCAACAGCAGAACTTCCTTAGCAACTTCAGTTAAGAGTGGAGGGTTCCCTTTCAGGATAGGGGGTAAAGGAGCTAAGATGATTTTCTTCTTCCCAAACCTGAAAGAGTAAGTATTGTCCCTTCCCCAATAGACAGCATCCCTATCAAACTCCCAAGGCCTCCCCAATAGGAGGTGACAAGCATCCATAGGCAATACATCACACAAGGCCTCATCAGGATATCCTTTACCAATAGAAAATGGAACAGTACACTGTTGATCTACCTTAACTTCAGCCCCCTTGTTCAGCCACCTAAGCTTGTAAGGTTGAGGGTGGTCTTTGGTGGGCAATGTTAGTTTATCCACCAGTGTTTTAGAAGCTACATTGGTGCAACTACCTCTATCTACAATCAGATTACACACCCTCCCTTTTATGGTGCACCTAGTTCTAAAGATCTGGTGTCTTTGATCTTCTTCTAAGGGTTGGGGTTGTGTGTGCATCACCCTCCATGTCACCAGACTTAACCCAGCATCAGGCTCTATCAACTCCTCACTAGCCTCTATCTCAGGATCTTCCATCTCATCATCACAGACCAACACCTCATCATCTCCCCAATGAATTACCTCTAGGGTGCTCAGAGCTCTTTTAGATGGATATTCTCTAGCAAAATGTCCATATCCTTGACATTGAAAACACTTTTTGAGAGGGGTAGTCTTCCTTTGGCCTGCCTCAACAGCCTTGCCTTTATCAGGATTGAAAGGAGTCTTAGTAGGAGCCACAGGTTTTCCCATCTTGATTCCTACAAAAGGTTTGTAGGTAGGGGTTCTAGCAGGTGTTTTAGAGGCACTGGCTTTCCCTTTCCCCAACTTTTCTACTCTTAAGGACAAGTTGACAGCTTCCTCAAAGGAGTATATATTTTGCAGCCTGACTTTACTAGCTATCCTCTCATCCAAGCCTTCTAAGAACCTTTCTATCTTTTGCTCAGACTTCTCAACAAGCTCACATTGCAGTGTGAGTTGTTCAAAGTCCCTTAGATAAGACTCTACAAGTCTTTGGTCTTGCTTTAGGTGAGTAAGCTTAATGAACATGTCCTGAGTGTAGTCCCTAGAGACAAACTTAGCTCTCATTTTCTTTTTCAGTTTGAGCCATGACTTTACAGGTTCTTTCCCTTCCCTAACCCTCAAGGTTTTCATGTTTTCATACCACAGTGAGCCATAGCCTTTTAGTTTCATGATAGCAACCTTAAAAGCCTTTATATCAGTGTATCCTTTAAACTCAAAGACTCTTTCTACAGACCTTAGCCAATCTAGGAAATCATCAGGGTTCATGCTACCTAGAAAGTCAGGAATCTCTTCCTTTATGTCTTTGTCCTAGTGCCTGAGAAGACTTTGATCTGAGCCATCTGAGTCTGACATTTCAAACTGATCTAAAGGTTGCCTCCTCCTTCCTCCACCTTGTGGGAAAGGTGCTCCTCTTCCTCGACCTCTGCCTCCCCTTGTATCATTGTTCTGTTGGCCCTCAAGGAGTTCATTGACAGATCTAGAGACCTCCATTACAGTTCTGACAAGACCTTGAACTGTGTTTTCAAGACCTGTGATTCTCTCTTCACTCATGGTTGGATTTTGTATTTTTAATGTAGTTAGGTAAATGAACTCACAAACCAAAGCTCTGATACCAATTTGCACTGAAACTATTCAGAAAGACAAGCTAAACAATGACAAATTGAACTAAGGTTTAGACACTTTGCAATTGCTCTGTTTTTTGTTTGAACTGGTTGCTTAAGAAAGAGATAGAACCTTAACCAAAGCACAAAGCCAATGGTTGAGGGTTGAACCTTGATCCCAGCACACAGCTAAGGGTCTAAGCTCACTTCCAAGCACAAAGCAAAGGAAGTTGTCTCAAGCACTTAACCAAGAGATGTTTAACAGAAACAGGGTTTCAGTTTTATGTTTTACTTCAAATCTACTTCATTTCATTAGGAAGGAGCCTTTTATAGGCAGTTAGGTTACATCTCATACGTCCAACTACATCTAGGGCCAACATTGGCTTACATACAAAGACAAAATAACAGCTACATAACTGAAAAAAAGTAAACTAAACAAAAGAAACAGCTTTGATAGTGACAGCTTCCTTGTTGCCTTGCTACTGCTTTTATATGATACAGGGTGGACTTTTAGCTTGGTGTTTTGGACCAAACTGAAGTAGTGTTGATCCTTTAAGGTTGAGCATAAAGTCCCTTGAGTTTGCTTGGCCAAAAGAGGAAGATTTGACAATGACAGCTGAACTGCTCCATGTAAGGCTGTAACTGGACTGATGAACTTGGGTTATGTTTTGAGAGGTGTTCCTGGCGTTTTCTGAGGAAGGTTCCCTGGACAAAAAGGTAGTAGTTCCTCCCTAGTACCATGGCCCATAGTTGGTTTGGAGTCCCTAAGCTTGGAAGTTGCCCTGAGACCCTCCCCAAGGCACTGCTGCTGGCTGAATTTTCTGAGGTTTTGTTGGCTTGTTTTGTGAGTCTGTTTTGTATCTTGGTTGGCTCTGGCCCGTGTCATGGCTACCACTGGCTCGTGTCTTGGCTTGCTGGCTTGGGCCTGGACTATACAAAGCATTAAGATAGCTTTTGGCATAGGGTAAGGTTGGTACTGGATTATGGTTGGATTGATCATAGGTTGGTTGGTCTTGTCTTTGAGCTTGGCATTGAACTCCTGTTGCACTTTAGTTATGCTTGTCAGGTTATAGTATCATCAACCATAACCTTCGCTTAACTCCAGCAGAGTTATGGTACCTTCAGCTATAACTTTATACGTGTGAGGTTATAGTATCATCAACTATCACTCTCTTCCGTCACGAGTTAGTCCTCTATAACACCATCACCGAGGGGTCGACTCCATGGTAAAAACCGCCATGTCACCACAACGAGTCTTGTTATAGTACACCGCACCATAACGTCACTTTCAAAGTTATAACTCAAATAGGTATAATTAGGGTAACTTACATGCAAAGTTATAGTAACTTCAGCTATAACCTCAATGATGTAAACCAAAACCCTAATTTCTCAACATAAGCAAACCCTAGCCTCTCCCACAAGGAGAAGCCAAAACCCTAGGCCACGGCCAACCCTAGGGGCCGCGCATCCAAGACGACGCTAGGGTTCGCGATTTGAACCCTAGTTCGCGCACCAAATAAATAATTGAAATAGAATAACAACATAAATATTAAATGCAATTAAACATGTGAATCATAAGCATAAATAACAACACAAACAATTAATCATACAATCAATCATTATATCATGTTAATAATTCACTTTCTATAAACACAATTAAAGGAAAACACCTAGTTACCTTTATTACGCAATAAAGACCGCAAAATAATATTCATCTTCATAAAGACGCCATTAATATTGTGTTACAGAAATCCTCCTCCAAAACGCCCCAAAGAAAGACATCTTCTTATTCTTTTTATTAACCCATCAAATATAGAAACCCTAAAGTTAGGTCTAAACTCCAAACAATCGAGTCCCTTAAAAATATTATGAATAGAAAATATTGTAGAGGTAAGAGTCAGGATTGTAAATATATAATTTATATTTGAATTGGATGAAGAAAGTTGCATAACAATAGAATTAAAGGGAGAAGAATGAAAAGAGAGGAAGAAGACAGGTCACGGCTGGAAGAACGCAGCAGTAAGAAAATATTTAGCAATCTAGTTGCTAGCTTAGGGTTTCTTTTATATTTATAAGAGAATTTAAATGGGCTTTTGACCCATTAACTTACAAGATGGAATATCCAATTACAAATCGGATTTAATATAATTAAAACGCTTGGAGAGTTTATATAGGAGAAGTAACTATTAAATTAAAATAGTAAAATCGTGCGCGGACATTTTAACCCATCCAAATTAGGTAAAAACGGAAAATAACCTAAAATAGATCGCAAGTGTTAAATACGCATTAAATAATTAAACTCGCAAAATAATTATTTTAATAAATAAATTTCCGAATAAAATTTATTATAAAAACACGGGGTGTTACAATCCAACCCCCTAAAAAGAAGTTGCGTCCTCGAAACTTGAATTTATAAAAGAAAGCCAAATAAAAGGGCAACAACTAGCTACGAAGAAAACCCACAACTACGCCACTCGCTGCGCACTTTGATTCCTATAAAGCTTCCTGACAAAGGCAAACTCCTATTCCTTAATTTGGACATCATTTACACAATCCACAACTCGCCAAATCCCAATAGGCTTACATCACTATAATCTAACCAAATTGCACTCAAACTCTTTTTATTATAGACCGCAATTAACTTTATACCTTTCAATATCTTAATACAATTTTCCTCAACAACCATGATCATTGACATTCCACAACTTTCATAGCTTAATCTATTTCCATAAGCACATTTAGTTACTCAAACGAACATCAAGCTTCCTCAATTCATCAGATTTCAATATCCTAATAAACTACTACTTCACCAAACACCACAAATGGTTAGCCTCCATCATTATCCATTATTTAACAATCCATCCACAATTATCACTATTCAAAATACCACAAATTAATGGTTTAGAATCTCATCCCCAAATGCCACAATCATTAAATACATCGAACACCTAATTGCGATTAGTACTCCAAATTAAAATTCCAAATTTGAGATTCCATAAATCATAATTTTCCAATCATATCCTTGAATACCACAAAGGTATAATGAGACACAAACTTCTCTTAGATTTCATTCTTGTCCACATCGTCCTAAAAGACTCCAAGAATATTACACTCTCCATTAAGATAATACATAATCAAATCAACTTCACCAGATTATCACTAACTTATATCCACCAACACAAATTTCGCAATAAACACAACTATATCCTCAAATTAACCATGTTATTACAGAATACACCCTTAACTTCAACTCACATACATTCACCATGTATACACCATTGACATGGACACTAAACTTCCACAAAAAGAATTATCCATTAAGTAACCACACGCCTTAAGATCAACAATTCTCCTCATAAGTACCAAACGAAGCCTCTAAATACCAAACTCTTTTATATAACAAGTTCAACGCTCAATCATTAACTTTCAATACCATTAAGAGAGACATTCACTAATCACCAAAATATAATACCTATTATTGCCCAAATAATAACACTTACAAAAACAATTTAAAAATTATTTTGTAAAATATAATACTCATTACCGAAATTAAAGGATAAGGCAAATCAATTAGTGAAAATAGAAAGTTTAAGGCTATCAAAACAAAGATAAGATCGAATGACATTACGAGGACTTGAAACAGATCAATGTTAACAAGCAAAGAGAAAAAGCTCAATTAAATGAGAGATATGAATGTTTTAATCAAGAAAATCGATTAAGGGACACTGATCCTAAAGAAATACGCAAGCATACAACAAGTCAAAGAGTAACCCAAGATGGTAGTTCAAACGATACTAGAAAGAAAAATAACAAAATTGCAAGAACTAAAATCTTACATTTCTCATATCCATAATCTTTTAACCTCTTCTTGATATTGACGAAAACCTATTATCCTCCAAAATATCAACACCTAAAAAGACTTCCATGAAAAACATTGTACAACCTATGTCCTCATAAATTCGATATTATTCCTCATTACATCACATAAGAGCGCTAATAAACCTTTAAAACATTTTGCTCATCACCACCTAAGAATTCTTTAAAGCCAAGGTCATCAGACAAATCCTTTGGTAACAAGCTTTCAACTACTCAAATGATTCTCCAAACGAGTATAACACTAAAATCCTCAAATTACTTTTATATACTCCAAGATAACTTTTATTATACCATTATCCTCGACAATTAATACGCGAAAATTCCAAATAATAACTTTATCCCACATTCTAATTTTAACGCATCTAAGTCCACCAATTCACGTAACAATAATAACACTTACATCTTACTCCTACTCCTCAAATCATTATTTACCAATTCCATTAATAATTCACTAGTCTAATCACCATATTCCTCCAACACATTAATAATCTCAAAACTCAATTTCCTAAGCCTTTCGAATAACGAGCTAACCAACCCAGGGGACACTTCATTTTACTACTCGAATCTCCATTCAATATAACTTGCACAACTTATCACTTAACTAGAGAAGCATTAACATATCTCTCACACTTCCGAGTACTCCAAATAATCATTCCCAAAAAAGTTAACTCTAATCTATCACTTTGCAGCGATCATACACATGGAATTCAGTCTAATTCTCCAATAATTCAAATGCACACATATATAATCCCAAATTCCAATCATTTTTACCATAATAAATATTTACCTCCTATTTCAAAATAAGACATCACTAAATAATGACGGTTCACAAATAATAACTCAACACCAAATCACGTATAGGAAAATGAGATAAGAAAATTGAAAATAGAAAAGACAGAAAGTCACTCCTTAAAACCACAACTTCATAAGAGAAAAGTACTCTAATTCAATTGCACCGCTTAATTGCTGGAAACCTAATAACTCCTCTAGGAAAATCGCCTAAGCATTAACTATGAAGTTCCACAACAGTAATCGTAAGATCATTAACTACCTGTGACATCCCTCGCGAATGCGGAAATATAAAACATACAAGCATGTGAAATAATATGCGGAAATACGGTATTTTAAAAACTTTTATACATGCAAGATAGATAACACGAGGAGTGTCAAAATATTACAAACTAAGTACGAAATACAACAAAGAGACGGGGTCTCTCAAAATGTTAGCAAAGAACAAGTGTTTAGCAAAACTAGCTAAAAT